>JAJMJS010000092.1:0-26706 GCA_030563665.1 Scheffersomyces broadrunensis | reverse complement strand
TAAAAGAAAGAAAAGACTATTTGGGTCAATTGGAAACAGTCATTTCTGCCATACATGAGAGTGGCGTGGCACATAATGATTTACATTCAGGGAATATAATCATTAGTGAGTCAGGAAGTGGTGAAGAAATTAGGTATAGGGCCCATGTCTTTGACTTTGGATTTTCTTATCAAAGTGAGGAAAGATTGTCTTGGAGTGACAAAAAAGTGAAAAAGAGTGAAAAAAAAAAGGATAAAACGCTCAGTGAAAGGATATTATCAGATCTTGAAGATTTAGATAAATGTTTGATACAAAATCAAGTATCACAGAATTCAAAAAAAAGTAAGATACAGAACATGAATGCTAGTGAATATAAGCCTATTTCTAAGTTGAGCTTAGAATAGTAAAGATTGGAATGAATATGAAGAGAAAAATCAGTATATATATATATATATATATTAAAAAAATAATATTTTTAAAATATTATTATTTTATGTGCCTTTTGGTTGCCTCAATAAAAATAATTGTGATTATCTATACCCTTAAGAATCAAAGTAAAAAGGGATAAAATTTAAATAATTAATATTTCAAAGGATTACAATCTTGAAAATTTTATATATATTAGTAAACTAATTCATACAATATATATTAATGCTAAAAAAAGACTCTGCAATTATTCTATAACAATGTAGGATCAATAGAATAAATAAAATTTTGAATCTTCTAATTCTTTAATCTTTTGGTTAAACTTTGTTGATGATAAGGGCTTGAATTATATTGTAATGTAAAGATTTTATTTGTTCAATAAGTTAATATATTCTAAATTGTGGTGGGATCTAGATTGAATAAATCTATTAAAAATCATTGTAATTAAACTCTAGCGAAAAACCCAATCTTCTTCAAAGATTACTTTACCAGAAGAAAGCTGAATTTGAATTTTTAATTGAATCATCTAATAATAAATTTCTTTCAAAACCTCCTATAAGTCGTAATCTACCTGTTGTATTCTCTTTGATAAATATTTATCCTTTAAGTGTACTACTACCAATACTAGTACCAATTTGAGAAGTCTGTTTAATTGCTGATGATGATGCTATTGATAGCTTGAGAGTATTCAATTCTTCTCTCAACTTTGCGTTCCATATTACCATTGCAATAGCAAAGATTAATACATATATTATCACTATAGTTATAATTACTCTTGTAAAAAGTGGAATTGGATTTTTCTTCTTGTTTTCGAATGACATATTATTATAATTTGATTATTAGCGAAGGTTTAGTGAGCCGATGATTTAATTAGTTGAGTTGTTTGATATTTCTTTCTGTATGAATAGAATGTAAAGAAAAATGGATGTCAATTTTTATAAGGAAAAGCCTCCCCCCTGATTTTTTTTTTGGATTTTTTTGCACTGGTTTTTGAATTGGTATGAGAGATAAGATAAAGATAATTTAAAGATATATATTCACCTTTTCAATTGATTAATTGAATCATCACTGACTTATTAATTCATTACTCTTATATTAATTGATAACTTCCAGACGAGTTTTTTAATAGGATTATTTTTAACTAGGAGGTTTAGAAAGAAAAAACTCACATGTAGGGCAGAAATAAAAAAATTCATATTTATTTAATTATTTAAATTAATTAATCAAATTAAAATATTAATATAATTAGAAACTTTAAATAATTTTAAATATAATTTATATTATGATATTTATTTGATTACTTATAAAAAATATTGATAAAATTTGATTAAAGTGTAATTGATTAGTGAGTGAGGGAGATATTATTATAAATATAATAATAATATATAACAATAATAATATATAGAAATAATATATAATAATAATATATAATAATTATAATAACTCATTTCATTTAGTATATTTTATTAACTCCATTAACTTATTTGTGATCATAAATAATTCATTATATCCTATCAGGAATATAATTGTATAATTATTTCAGGACCAATCAATTTTTCATTGGATAAAGATAAAAAATTATATATGAATAGATTTTATATGAATTTCATTTAATATGAATATTAATATGAATAATAATATTCATATTATTATTATTATTATAATTTATAATTATTATTATTATATATTATATTATTTAGATTAGCTATTCGGCTAAATAAACAAATCACAATAATAGAAATAATCATAATAAAAAAAAAAAAAAAAAAACGCAAAATTTGAAATATTAAAAAAGTAACAAAAAGGAAGATCTTTGAAAAGTGTATATGTATATGTATACAAAAAAAACGCAATATTGGTAATTTTACTTATAAATATATGCTTTGACTAAAAAAAAAATTGGTATTATATTTCCTAATGAAACATTTAGAAAAAAAAAAAATTCTTTATATTATTATTATTATTATTATTATTATTATTATTATTATTATTATTATGTGACGTAATTATCCGGTACTGAATGTTATTAAGAGAATATTTAACATTCTTAATCGATATTAAATATGAGAGTATCCATGGTAATAAGAATTAAACTGTTGTTTCAATTGATAATCTGTTGTAAGAAATAAATGAGGTATTAATTATTAATTCATGTGATATATATTATTACTAATATTTAATATTGAATAAGTTGATGATGTCTAATATTAGAATCATGATATATTATTATAAGAGTATAAAACTATTGATGATATTAAATTGTAGATATCACCAGATGCCCTGACTGAAAAAAATAAAAATAAAAAAATAAAAAGTAAAAAATAAAATTTCTTTTTTTTCTTTTCTTTAACCGTTTATAACAAAAAAAAGAAAAAAGAAAAAAGAAATTACACAATACCACAATACACTATACCACTATAATAATAATATAATATTATAATAATATAATAATAATATAATATTATATATACACAATAATTTAAAGGGATGAGGCCAACGGATTAATAAAAAAAATCGTGGTGCTGATTATGATGTACTTATACATATTATATATTATAATTAATATTATATATTATAATTAATATATTATAATTAATATATTATATATTATATATTATATATTAACAATTATTATTTTATAGACCATCTCCTGAATTATAACTTTATCTATTTATTATTTATATAAATATTCTATTATATCTCTTCCTTTAATTATTATTTATATTTCTTATTTCTTATTTCTTTTAATTTTATTATACACATATACACATATACACATATACACATACTTATACACATACACATATACACATATACAATGACAGTTCAAAAACAACCTGCTATATTTTATATTAATGCCGCCTTATTTGATTGTGATGGTACATTAGTTAATTCAACTGGTGCAATTAGTGAATTTTGGAGAAATTTTGGTAAAACAAGACCTCATGTAAATCCTGAAGAAATTATTAGAACAAGTCATGGAGTTCGTACATTTGATGTTATTAAAAAATTTTCACCAGAAGATGCAAAAGAACCTCAAGTTACTGAATGGGAAGGTTCAATACCTGATTCATTTGGTCAATTTGCTAAACCAATTCCTGGTTCAGTTGAATTAGTTAAATCATTTGATAAATTTTCAAAAACTCAAACTTTAAATAAAAAACAACGTTGGGCAATTGTAACTTCTGGTACTTTACCATTAGCCACTAAATGGTTAAAATTATTAACCATTGAACAACCAGATGTATTTATAACTGCTGAAAAAGTTACTAAGGGTAAACCAAATCCTCAAGGTTATCAATTAGCTAGAGATTTATTAGGTTATAATGATTCTACCAAAAAAATTGTTGTATTTGAAGATGCTCCTGCTGGTATTACGGCTGGTAAAGGTGCTGGGGCAATAATTGTGGGAATTTGTTCAACTTATGATGCTGAAAAAGTTCAAAGATCAGGAGCAGATATTGTCGTTGATGATTTATCATCATTTGAAATTGAATCTTATAATAAAGAAACTGATGAATTTAAAGTGGTGGTTAAATCTTATCATTATGCTGATTCAAGATTTTTACAACCAGTATAATAACTGATATTTCTTATTTCTTATATTCTTATTTCTTATTTCTTATTTCTTATTTCTTATTGTTCTTTTATAGATTGAATTTTGTTTATTTTATTTATCAATTCGTGATTTCTATATACAAATAAATTAAAAATTCTTATTAATAACATATTAATTCATATGAATAAATAAATATATATATATATATATATATATATATATTGTAAATATTATTATACTAAATTAATATTATATCATTTAATATCCTAATTTATATATAATTCCTTTATTTTTATTTACACTTTTTAACTTTTAACCCTGCTAATGAACCTAAATCAGCTTTATTACCTTGTTTAATAGTTTCATTATCACCTAATTCAATCTTATCGTGGAAATTTAACACATATTTATCACCCTCATCTTGTTTCTTCTTTTCACCTTGTACTATATTTGATATTAAAAATTTACTTATATTATTTAATTCAATTATATTTTCAGTTATATTATTAGTATCAAATTTTTTATTTAATATTCCTTGTTTGATTTGTAATCTTGCTTCTGTCAATATGGGGATATCTTGTCTGAATGCTATTCTGGTGGCCCTGAGCGCCGTCCTGTAGGCCGCGAGTGTATGTGATGATGATGATGATGATAATGACATTTATGTGTGTTTAAAGATGTGTTTAATATTAAGTTGGTTATTGGTTTGGTAGAAATTTTTTTTTTATTCGTTATTTTTTATTTTAATTTTTTTTTTTTTTTTTTTTTTTTTTTTTTTTTTTTTTTTTTTTTTTTTTTTTTTTTTTTTTTTTTTTTTTTTTTTTTTTTTTTTTTTTTTTTTTATTTTTTTTTTACAGTGTGCCCCAAAATTATATATGCGAAATTTTTTATTTTTATTTTTATGTTTATGTTTATGTTTAACTACTTATTCTATAAGACTAATTTATCAATTGAATAATTTGGAATCTTTTTAGAAATTTCAATTGAATTATTATTATTAGTTTGATTATCTAAATATTTATTATTTGAAATATTATTAATCTTTAAAATTGAATTCAATTGAATTTGTTGTTGAATATTATTAGAAATAATATCATTATCAGTTGTGATGGTAGTTATCTTTTTAGTAGATTTCTTATTCTTCTTCTTTCCAGTAGTCATATCACTGGATAATAACACTTGATTGGTCAAGGTTAGATTATAACTATTGATTTCTAAACACTTTATTCTTTGATCAATTAATATTTCTAAATTTTCAATTATTTCATTTGACCAATTAAATAAACCTCCAACATCAATTAAAATTTCAATTAAATACCAAATTTTAAAATTATTAGTATTATTAATAATCAGAATTAATTTAATTAATAATTGATTTAAATTAATTGAATTATTTAATTCAATTAATTTTTTAAATTGTTTTGTAATTTCAATAATTGAAAAATCATTAATTAATCGATTAATTAAATCAATAAAAATTTCTTCATCATTAGTTTGATGATCATCTTGAATTAATTGTAATAATAATTCTTGAATTTTTAAATTTGGACATGATATAATAGTTTGACGAAGTAATATAAATCTTAAATTATCATTAAATAATTTTAATAATCCATTAGTAAATTCTTTAGGATATAATGGATTAGTTAATAAATAAATTAATGTATATTCTGGAATAAAATCTTGATTAATAAATTGAACTTTACCATCTTCTTCATCAAATTTAAATATTAATAATAAAATTTTTTTAATAAATCGAATATCAATAATTCGATCATTTTCAACATCAAATTCTTTAAATTTATAAATTTTATCATGTTTAATTAATTGTTTCTTTTTATTAGTTAAATTCTTTTTAATTCCTTCCCATGATTCATTCTTTAAATATGGTATTAAAATTCTTTCCCAAGAATTTAAATCTTGAATTTGACAATATTCTTTTAATTTATTATATATTTCAAATAATTCTTGTGATGATTCTTTTGATTCTAATTCAAAATTATTATTAATTAAATTAATTAATCCTTGGAATTGTTCTTCATCATTATTATTATTATTATCATCTTGATTATTAATTAATTGTTGTTTATTTAAACTCTTACCTAAACATTCATTTAATTTATTTAATCCAACATTCATATTAATAATACTTAAATAAACATTTTTATCTTTATTCTTAAGATATGAATAAATTATAATTGAATTCATCTTATCTTTATTATTATTATTATTATTATTATTATTATTATTATTACTTTCTTGATTAATTTTTAAAATTTGATTTATAAATAATTTATCAGGTGAATTAATTGATGATGATGAAGATTTTGATATAAATGTATCTAATAAACTTTCAAATTTAAAATTAATTAAATGAATCTTATTCGAGATCGATAAGATTAATCGATCTTTAATAGGACTATAAAATGATATATCTTCTTGATCTTTCTCATTATTAATTAATGATTTAATTGAAATTGTCTTTTCAATACTAAAATTATTTAAATTTATACTAGATATTTCTTGATTATTAACATTTAAATAATATATAATTCCATTCGAATATGAAAATTTAATATGTTTATTATTAACTATAATTATATTATTGATTATTAATGAATTAATTTCTAAAATATTGGTAACACTATATGATAATAATTTATATTGTAATGAATCATCATTTAATTTTGAAATTAATAATATTAAGGTCGTATCTTTAATATCATTAATAAATTGATAATAAATTAGATTATTATTCTTATTATTATTCTTATTATTATTCTTATTATTATTATTATTCTTATTCTTATTACTACTACTATTATCAAAAATAACCATATTTTCAAAATTATCTTCATTTAATTTATATATTTCAATATTACCAATTTCAGAAATTACTATAATTGATTGACCATTATTAAAGAATTTAATTCCATTCACTTTATGATTGATTTTCAATTCAAATGAATTAAAATTTTCATTATTATTATTATTATTCTTCTTAATTAATAAAAGTTTATGATTTCTTCTATCAGTTATCCCAATTATATAATATTTGAATTCATGCGATAAATCTTCATAAACATCCATACAATCAATGATACTAGATGGACTCAACACATACGACCAGATTAATTTCGGGGTAGGTTTGATTATATATGATGAAATTATCGATTTGGAAATTCCTAAATCAATTATATTAGAGGTGATTATTGATGAGGTTAAGGTTGGAATAATTACTCGATTTGATAATTCTAAATCGGAAATTCGAGGTAAGATTGTTATGGGATAGTTATCCGTTAATGATGGATGAGATGATGACATGGTTTTTTTTTTTGATATTGAAAGTTGTCAAACAACTTTTATAACAACTTGATCTTTAAAAGAAAATGAAAATTTATTTTTATTCTTTTTTTGGCATCGCTAAATTTTTTTTTTTTTTTTTTTTTTTTATTTTTATTTTTTATTTAAATTTTTCAGTACACACATTTTGTGTGATTATCTTTCATCTTTCTTTTTAATCAACTTGTACATATGTCAACAGATCCCAACAAAAGAGATATTCAAATATCAAAAGCATTATCATATTTATTACGACATGGAGCCGTTAAAGAAAAACTACCCATTGATGAATCAGGTTATATAAAAATCCAAGATTTATTAAATAATAATCGATTAAAGACTCATAAGACTACGTTGGAAGATATTAAACGAATTGTAATTAATAATGATAAACAACGATTTTTACTAAGTTCTGATGATTCTTATATATGTGCCAATCAGGGTCATTCCATTAAATCAATTACTAATAATAATCTTGAATTATTTACCGTAAATAATATCCCGCATGAAATTTATCATGGAACTTATAAGGATAAATTATCATTAATTTTTAAAAGTGGAGGATTATCAAAAATGTCAAGAAATCATATTCATTTCACATCTAATCAATTAGAAAATAATATCTCGGGTATAAGATATAATGTTAATATATTAATTTATTTAAATGTTAAAAAATGTTTACAAAATAATATTAAATTTTTTAAAAGTTTAAATAATGTTATATTAAGTGAAGGTGATAAATCAGGATTTATAAGTTATAAATTCTTTGATAAAATTTTAGATATTAAATCAGGTAAAGAGATTAATATAAATGATTATATTAATGAAGAAGAAGCAAATAATAATGATAATAATAATGGTATTTAATAAGTATGAATTATATAAATAATTGGTCTATTAAACCCCACAAGACCATATAAAATAAAATAAAATAAAATAAAATATACATAATAATAATATAAAAATAAGATAATGGGACGCCCAGAATTCCTCCATTAACTCAACGCCTCGAATGATATGAAACTAAGTTTATACATAATTTGCTATTTAATAATTAATAATTAATAATTTTACAAAAATCTCTTAACCAGAAAATAAAAATTGCGCCTATTAATTGGGGTATCGTAATATATTAACCATTTTAAAGAAAATAATTTTTAATAAAATGGATTGGTTTACGGATAAAATGGTAAAAAAAAATTATTAATTGATTATGATAATTAGTATATCTATAAATTACTATATAAATTAATATATAAATGAAATTGAACTTATTCGGGAGGATAAAAAATTTTTTTATAAAGATCTTGAAAGAGTCTGGCCTGGCCACCTCCTCGTCTCGATTCAATAATATTTTATAAAATAATTATTTGATCCTCCACATTCAAAAAAATAATAGAATATTTTTACGAAAGTTCTAGATTGATGATATGTATTTATACATATCATCAATCTGATTTAAAAAATTTTAATTTAAAAATCTGTTAAAATATCAATTTGTTAAATTTTTAAATTAAATTTTTTTAAAAAAAAAAGTCTAGATCCTTCCTCCTTTCTATTTTAACGGGATACTTTTTTTATATATATATTTTTTTTAAAATTAAATTAAATTAAATTAAATTATCGAATAATTTATAAAATGTATATATTAATTACCTATATCCCTTGTAGTTTTTACTTTTCATAACCTTTCATTGTTTTCTTTAATAAAAACAAACTTCTTTGCTTAAAATATTATTTTGATAATGATAATGGTAAATCAATTATCCTTGCCCTTGCCCAATCCCAATCCCAATCCTAATCCTAATCCTAATCCCAATCTCAATCCCAATAATGCCAATGGCTTGGATCAAGATCACAATCAAATTCAATATCATATAACTAACATTGATGATTGTAATAAAATATGTCAATGGTATTGTTGTTCTTGTGGTCAAAGTTATGGATCCATAATATATAAGAGTTTAATTGATACTCCTCAAACTTCATTAAATCATAATCATATTAATAATTTAAAATATTATAGTCAAGTTGCTTATAATAATAGTCTACTAATATCAGATATTAATGATAATATTTATAATAAACCAACATCTATTTCAACAAATTTAACATTATCTCCTATAAATTATATAAAATCTTCTGATGAAGATATATTATTATATGTACCGACCAGATTTAATTGTCATAGATGTAAACATATGATGTGCCCATATTGTCCTAAAGTTAGACTTAAAGATTTAAATGATTAATTGAAACATTTTAATTTAAAACAATTCATAAATAAAATAATATCAAATTCTTCGTAAACAGTTGCGAAAATAAAAAATAATAATTTGCGCTCTTCATAACAATTCAATTATAATTTAATTACTGTATTTCTTAAGAAACTTGTTGAATGACGTAGACGATGGATCAAAAGATTGGTGTTTTCTACATTAATTTCACATCAGTTGATATGAGTTAGTATTAACTTATACTATTCTTTAGATATTTATATATATCATCTATATACGATGAAATTGAGATGATCCTCAATGCCACATATCTGGTTTTTAAAATTAACTAATATAAAAACATTTTCATGCTATTATTTTTTACTTAATTATTGATTGATTGGTTGATTCATTCATTGCTTACTTTTTATTTAATGATTTTCTCTTTAACCATTTATCCCTTGATTTTAAAATTTTTGATTCTGATTTTGGTACTACTTTATTTTTAATATTATTACTATTAAATGATTGAACTTTAACATGGATTGGTCCTTTAATTATACTTGTCTTATTGGCTAATTTGATTTTCTTTAATTTTGATTTTAATAATTCTTGTTGTAATAATTTTTGATCAATTTCTTCAAAATCTCGTATTTTTAAATGTTTCCCAGTAATTATATCTCTTTGGGATTCTGATTCATTCTTATGAATATCCTCGAGTAAATCTTCTGGTAAATATTCCGGAAGTTCTTCTTCTTGTTGTTGTGATTGTGATTTAATATTTTTTTGTTTCTTCAAATCCTTTTGTTCTTTGTTTCTTAAATCAACTTGTTTTCTCTTTTCTCTTTCAATTCTTACTAATTCTGCTTCTGCTTCTCTCTGCTGTCTGAGCTTACTTTCTATTTCTTTCTTAGATGTGCTGGTTGATTGTTCTTCGGGTGCTTCATCATCTGAATCTTCTTCCTCTGAGTCTTCTTCTTCTTCTTCTTCTTCTTCCTCTGGATCTTCTTGTTCTTCTACTGATTCTTCTTCGGCTGTGTGATACTGAACATCAATACTATCGTCATCCAGGAACTTTATCTTGGTTGGAGTCTTGATCGACTTGATCTGGCTCCTAGTAACAACCATTCTATAATATAACTGATTATTAATCTACAATAACTAAACTATTTTGAAGATGCCATCTCTAATTTATATATTTTTTTTTTCTTTGTGTACTTTACAAAAAAAAAATTTGTAGTCGTGTAAATATGAAATAATATATTTTTTTGCAATCAAATAATAACTAAACTATTTAAACCAAAATTTCTCCATCTTTTCTTATTAACATCATTCTTGATTACTTTCACAAATTGATAATCTTGAAGTAACTTAAGAGTTTGTGGGTTTATTTCTAGCCCATCAATAATCAATTCATCAAGATTTAAACAAGTTCTTGATTCACCTTGTTTAATCCTCTTTAAATTAGTAGATGTAGCATTAAATAAATCAATTAATCCTATACCTTCAATCCTTGAACAAAAACTTATATCCAATACTTTGAGATTGGACTTCACGGCTTGTAAATCTTGATTGAACGATTTCAAAGTTAAATTATCTAAATCTAATTCATTTAAATATAATTTTATTAAATTTGGAACTAGTTTAAGTATTTGACCTAATGATAATAAAGTAATTGATCCTGATTGAAAAATATCAGTCTTAAAATGAATATGTCCAGAATGACCGATGATTAATGTATCCAAAAGATTTGATTTATTACATATTTTTAAAAGTTTTAATAATCCCTTGGTTGATAAAGAACTACCATATAAATCAAGATATTTTAATTGAGATAATTGTTGTAAATCAGTCAGAATAATAAATTCATTTAAACTTGTAGCAGAATTTAATTTTTCTTCACGAAATATAAGTTTGGATAATTTCAAACTAGGATTATAATTCTTTAGAAGTTGTAAAAAATCAAGTAATTTAAAATTTAAATTATTCTCAAGTATTAATTTATTAAGTTTTGTACTTCTCATTAAAAACTCTCCTAATATTGGTAACTTATTTAAGAAATCATATGATGCTATAGATAATTCTGTTAACGATGGAAAATTCTTATGAAGAAAAATTGGATATGGATTAAATGTACTTTTATTAATTGCAACTCTCATATTATTCCCGATTAATTGTGGATGATTTATAGTTACTAATGATTGCAAGGGATTATATTCACATTCATCACTATCAGAAGATTCGACTATTTGATTGAATTTTTTATCAGTAATAGGTAGTAAATCATTAGAAGATCCACTTAATTCAGGTACTATAATAACGATATGTAAATTCTTTAATTTAGGAAATAATCGAAATAAAGTATTCTCATATCTTATACTTCCACTTAATCCTAATTTTAATTCTTGAAGATTCTTAAGATTATTTAATCTCCAACTAAATTTACTTAATCTATTTAATATAAGCTGAAAATTTAAATTTGAATCAAATATATCCATATTTTGTATATTGAAATTGGGTTCCAGGATTATTATTTCAATTATTTTCTTTAGCTGCATTGAATTCGCAACAGACCTTACGGCTAGATTCTTGATTTCTTGGGAATATGATTTATGAGATATCCGTTTAATCATCTTTAATCCATGTACAAACTCATTTAAATTTATTTTTGGTTTTGATATAAATCTATGATTGTATAAAGTGGGTATATTTGTTAGACTATTATACCATAGCCTACTCACATAATGACATTGGAGCAATTCTTTAAATGGTATTTGTTTAAATATCATTTCTATTATTTCAATGGGAAGGCATATGAATGGATCTTTGGATATTCTAAACTTTTTAGTTTCCCTTTTTATTAAATTTGTTGACGAACTTCTCTTTAATGGAATCATTTCATTTAACTTTCTGTCTAAAGATCTTTGTGAAGAAGAATCTTCAGAGCTTGATGATGATGATTTATTTCTTCGTTGTGATCTAAGTTTCTGATTTAATAAATCATATTGACCTTTCAATTGAGTAAATAACTTTTCAGGAACATTGATTCCATGCTTAATGATTGACTGATCAATTATATATATTCCAGCTTGATATGCCTTATAGGCTTCAACTTCCTTATTCATTCGACGTAAGACTTTCCCGACTCTTAAATATCCCTTACAACTAATAGGATCAATTCTTGTAATTTCTTCAGCATCAATCAATGCCTTTGATATTAGGTTTAGCTTTTCGTATGTGGCTGCCCTTTGATCAAGAAGGGATGTAAGTGATGGATGGACACATGATCCTATTATTGGGATTTCTT
This sequence comes from Scheffersomyces broadrunensis, assembly GCA_030563665.1. Classification (NCBI taxonomy): domain Eukaryota; kingdom Fungi; phylum Ascomycota; class Pichiomycetes; order Serinales; family Debaryomycetaceae; genus Scheffersomyces; species Scheffersomyces broadrunensis. The sequence continues at coordinate 13,877 of JAJMJS010000092.1, read as the reverse complement.
TAAAGTTCTTTTGTTTTCGTATGGTTTTGATGGTGGGTACTGGAAGACTAGTTAATAATTTGATTAATTCATCATACAATTCCAATGCTCGTCCATAATCTGCTGTCTTAAAGTATAAGATAGCTAATTCTGTCTTCTCACCTAATAATTCTAATGACATTTCATACCAGCATTAACCCTTATAATAATGTTTACTTTTATATTATCATCTTAAAAGTAAATAAACTTCGCGTATTTATTTTTTTATTTTGATTTTTCATACTCCACAAATTATTTGCGATCATATTCAAGGGGTTAGCTGATTTTATCTTCAAAATTACTTCATAAAACGGTACATTGAAATGATTACTGGGGCAAGGGTGATAGAGCTCCTTATTTTGTCTGTACTGATGGCTGTAGTCACATTTTTAGGTGGATTGCTACCTGTGAGACTCTCAGTTTCAAGTATAAGAATTAAACAAACATCACAATTCAGTACAGGTATTCTTGTTGGTTCATTGTTGGTCTTGATCATCCCAGAGGGTATAAAGACTTTACTTGAAAGCTATACTGGAGAAATATCATCATTTTCCTTTAATTATGTTGGTTTTTCATTATTACTTGGCTATATTACCATGTACATAATAGATAACATTCTGACATTAACAGACGATATTAAATTACCAATAAAGTTAAAATTTCATGAACTTCCAAGAAGGTTAAAGGAGCATTTGGATTCAATATTTCATTCCACTGTAACAGTGGGATTAATAATTCATTCACTAATTGATGGTATAGCCTTAGGTTCATCCTTCTTAAAGGAAAGCTTGGGTGTTGAATTGGTTTTTTATTTGGTAATAATACTACATAAATTACCCACTGCTTTTAGTCTTACATCAATCCTAATAAAAGAGGGCCATAACAAAAAAGACATTAATTTCCATTTATTAATATTTTCAATATCTACACCAGTATCAGCAATTTTAATGTATGCTTTTAGCTTAATCACAGGACTAGATAGTCAATTCACATTAGGATTGCTTTTCCTTTTCTCTGCTGGAACTTTTTTTTATGTTGTGAATCATGTCATGGTAGAACTAAGTAATATTCATCATGGACCCGAATTGGTTTCAATTCCAGCTTTGTCAGCAGATACTATTGAAACTAGTTACAATCTGGATACTATTGGAATAAAAGACATTCTTATATACTTTGCAGGCTTAAGTCTACCAGCTCTTTTAGGAATATTAGGAGTAGAGTAGATACTTGTCAACACTTTTAATTTAATCAATAAAAATATTATTTCCTATAAATAAATAAATACATACGTCTAATCATCATCTCTAAGTTCTACTTGTTTCCCATTAAGTGCCCATTTTTCGTCACTATTATATCCATCTTCGTGTTCATTATCGTTTTCCTCGTCATCTACATCAGTTGGACTTCCTTTATCTTCGGCATTACTTATTGACTCATAGTAATCTCTTACTTCATTGTCATATTCATCATCAACCGGATTGCTAGCTTCATCGTCACCAAGAAATTCATCACCTTCATTATTTTCAACTCCAAGGTTGCTTATTCTAAAAGCAGTGAATTTGTCATCATCGTCACTATTGAGTATATCTTGAGTTTCAAATTCTCCACTAAATCTTGTAGCCTTCTTTTCAAAATCTTTAGAACGTATTGATCTGGATAATTGGTCGCTACCATGAACCATAAAACTTCTTAAGTCGTTGCTAGAATTATTATGTGAACGAGATAAATTGGAATCTTTTAACCTATTCAAGCCAATATACGAATTTCTCTTGGAATTTGAAGCAATCTTAGGTAAGTAAGCCTTTTCTTTAAGTTCATCATTAATGATATCAATCACTTCTGTTTGGGAATTTATCTCTAAATATGGATTACTTTGATGGAATGGAATTCTATCCGCTTGATACTTCAATTGTTCAGGATCAGTTTTGGAAATACCTAGATTCATTAAATCGTAGCTCAGTGATGTCTTATGAGTACGAAAGTTACCTGAGCTTCTTGCTTTACGTAATTTTCTTCTTTCATCTGAATTGCTATAATCCAAGAAATCAGAGGGAACCTGACCCATTATTTGATTTTCAATAGTTGGACTACTTGCGGGCTTCTGAAATAACTCAACTTCCGAATCATTAATCAAAGTAGTGTCAGCCGAAACATTCTTAGTAACGAAATCATACGATAATGCAGAAAGTGAGCTAGTAGATATCCCCTTTGGGAGTTTGTTAGGACCTTCATGATAATTTGGAGTACTAATTGTATTTCTTTTATTCCTGGTTAAAGCTTTCTTAGTTGGAAATGTCGTTGAATTATTTCTCCTGACATAAGGTGGAAACTTAGATGCTGTGGTACGCTTTTCGGGAGTATTGGGTGTTGAAAATCCTTTCTCTGTCAAAATAGGTGAATTGACCAATCCAATAGTAGATTTCCCTCTTCTAACCAACTTTGATGATTCCTTTACCTGTATATTTAATTCGGTAGGGTTTGTTCTCCTATAAGTAATACGATTGTTGGCTGATGTTATAATCCTCCCTCGAAGTAAACTTATTGAATTATCAAGCGCAAATTCAACCCCACAGTGATTATGAATAACTGTTATCTTTGGCCATGAAGCTCTGGCTCCCCTTAATATAAAATCTAACATGAACTCTGGCTTGGGATTTTCAAACAACTTCAAAAAATCTGTAACTTTATAATCAGGTAAAATTGTTACATCACCAGAATAATTTTGGGATAAGATTGAAATCAACCTATTGGATAAATTCTTGTATATATCCATCTCATTTAGCATTTGTAAATAGTGAATTACTTCACAAGACAAGAAATCATAAGCATTATTCATAGTGTTCTTAATTCTATTACTGAATTCATTTTCAATTTCACCACCAACACTACTAACAGCAGCTTTCAATATAGGTACAACATGTGGGTTAACTTGAACAGCAATAATATGATCAACATTAAACATTTCCAGTAATCTTGTAATTGGTAAATCGTTATCCACTGAACCGTCTACATACTTGGTTGAAGAATCATTATTCCATTCATGGATTTCGTTCGTCCTTGGGTTTTTTTCATAAATTGAAGTAGAAGGGAAAATACCTGGTAATGAACAACTTGCACAAACAGCAGACCAAATCAAACAATGAGGAGCAGTAAGATAATTAAGAAGCCTTGTCAGTTCATGTATCGATGCAGGTGAAACTGTAATATTCAAAATTTTACCAGATCTATTATAAGCTTCTCTAAATGTTAAATCACCCAAAAATCCAATCATAGTTTCCTTTAAATCTCTAATATCGAAAACAGTTCCATATTTCAAAAAATGACTTAAATTTCCTAAGGCTTTTCTGAAATTGCTTTGATTTGGTGCTACGTCAGAACTAAAAATCTTTAACTCTCCATCTGTGATGGTTTGTAAAATTTCAACAACTTCATCATTTGAATGAGTACATAGTATGCTTGCGATAATAGAACCAGCTGAAGAGCCGCTAATAATTCTAGGTAAAAGATTACATTCCAATAATGTTGCTAATACACCAATATGAAATACCCCAAATGTACTACCACCAGAAAGAAGTAGTGCAGTTCTACCTATATTCTTACGAGTCTGTATTAACATTCCTAATAAGTATCGATCATCTAAATTAACATCCCCGTCGTTTATCAAGTACTCTAATGATCGTTTGCATTCTTCAATATATTCTTCAATAAGTCTCTTTGTACCAGTAAATGAATGTCTGTATAAATTAATATCTCCCAAATTACCTAGGTTTCGTACCCATTTTGTTCTAATGTAATATAAAAGTAATTTATAATCTTTGCTCAATCTAGCATCTCTCATCTCATTCAAATTATTGAATAGAAGATCATAATCATATAATTCTGATTGAGGATTGGATTTCCAGGAGTTGTTATTCATTAACTCATCCAACTGTAATGATATCTCGTACCACTTCTTATAGTTAGTTGCCGTCTTCTGCTGTTCCAATAAGGATGCTATGAAAACTTTTCTTTCGTCTATTCTAGGTAATAAGCGGTTTAATAGTGGAACAGCTCTTAAAGATGGCCATCTTCTTGGTGCTGGCAGATTAGTATTTTGAGTTAATCTGGCATATTTTTCAAACAACGAGTCCATAACTTCATCGCTGATACCAGCTGAAGCAGTAAGGCTAGAAGCCAGTGATATCATTAAACTCATCTTATGTCTTTCTACTCACAAGCCATCGATTAGAAGAAATAACAGACGTTAATCATAAGCTGGGGTAAACAACAAAAAATAATTTGGGTCAGCCGAGGCTTCTGTTTTGCAGTATAAAATGTATTCAGCGACATTTTTCAGTTACGACATCGCTAACAAATTTTTTTGTATATAGCGAAGAGTCATCGTTATAATTAGAGTTCAGAGTTTAAATCAGGAAAATATAGCCAAATGTACTAGTGAAGGTATATATCCTGGGTGTGTGAATTCTGAGATCAAATTACGAGCGCTTTGTTTTTCATTAGACAAGAATCGAAGAGCCTCAACTCTTACTTGAAGTGTCCGCGTCTAGCTACCAATAATTTACAGTGCCAATTTGCAATTCATACTAATACTATTGAGTTATCAAAGAAGTTAACGAGAAAGCAGATTAAGAAGAATCATAAAGCTGAAAGTAGTCATAAATTAAATCTTAGAAATTTTGATTCAGAAAGAGCTAGACGCAACTATTTCAATAGTTTTTTTATTCATAATCAAAGTAAAAGTATGTTTACTGTATCAACTGTCACTCATATAACTGCAGATACGGCTCATCCTTTAATATCGTTAACGACAAGAGATGGAGATAGATATTTATTTGGCAAAGTTTCTGAGGGTACTCAGAGAGCATTGGTGGAGAATAAATTCAAATTAACAAAGTTGAAGTCATTATTTTTGACAGGCACAATATCTTCATGGGGAGAAGTCGGTGGTTTGCCAGGTTTATTTTTAACGTTAAGCGATGCCACTAAAAAGGGTATTGATGTGTTTTCGAATTCTTCGTTGTTATTATCATATGTTGTCAGTACTTGGAGAGGTTTTGTCTTTAGAAAAGGTTCAGAGTTAAAGATTCTTGAAACTCACGAGAATAAAATCATAGGGGATAATAATATAGTAATCAAACCGATAAAGATACGGCCAAATATTAGCTCTGATAAGTTAGAACCAGTTGATTTACAAGAGGAATCAAAGTATACCACTCAGTTCCAGAAACTTGTGTCTCTAATGTTTCCATTAGATACATCTAAGGTTAATGATCGAAATCCAGATTCTTATAAGTCAGATCCTTCAGAAACTGATATACATGCTCATGTGAAGCTTCCGTACCTTTCACTGGAAGATCAAAGTTCAGTTTCTTACTTAGTTAGATTTTTACCAGTAAGAGGTAAATTTGATGCATCTAAAGCCAAAGCTCTTGGCCTTCAGCCCGGTGAAGATTATAGAAAGTTAAGCCATGGAATTGCTGTACATAATTCTGAAGGTTTATTAATCAGTCCCGAAGAAGTTGTTGATCCACCAAAGACATTCCAGAAAATGTTAGTATTAGATATTCCAAATGTTAAGTACTTACAGAATACTTTATCAAGTGAAGATTGGTTTTTAAAGAATGGTGATATTGGAGATGAAAGTATTGGGCTTGTATATCACTTTTTAGGTGGTGATATTGACTTCCGTGATCCTGATTATAAGAATTTTATAGAAAAGTTTCCATCAAACACAAAGCATATAATAAGTCATCCAAAATTATCTACTAATACGCTAGTATTTAAGCGGGCGGCTGTTAACATATTAAAACTTAGGTCTATTCTTCCAGAAAACTTCAGCTTACCTAATGTTGAAGAATTTGATACTATTTCAACAAATATTAATAATGCTTATAAGTTACATCTGCTTCAAAAATTCCATGTTTTGCCTGACGCTATAAGTGAAGACTTTGATGATATTCAAAAGGATACTTGGTCATCTTTATATGATGATAAAATATTACCGTTAGGCTTACCAGTCAATAAAGAAAGTGTCATTAATACTGAACCAAATTCACTTGATGCAAAAACTGGCTCATTAAAAGATCAGGTAAACATTATTACTTTGGGTACTGGTTCAGCCTTACCCTCATTACATAGAAATGTTATTTCCACATTGATAAGAGTTCCATATTATAATTCAAATCATGAGGTTAAGTACAGGTCAGTACTTTTAGATGGGGGAGAGAATACTCTAGGCACTATTCTTAGAATATTTGGACATAATAATGGTGATCAACTCATTCAGATATTTAAAGAATTAGAATTGATTCATTTGAGTCATTTGCATGCTGATCATCATCTTGGTTTGATTTCTGTTATCAATAAATGGTTTGAAATCAATAATGGCACTGCTAAGAAGCTTTATTTAGTTATACCTTGGCAATATGATAATTTTGTTCATGAATGGTATAAGTATGAATCGCAGTTAAATTCATACGTTGATCTTGATAGAATTACATATATTAGTTGTGAAGAATTTTCATCCGAAAGGAAATCAGCTTACGAACAAATTGGATTGGATGAATTTGAAAGGTTGTATGATAGTAAATATCTTAATAAACCGGCTCAAAAGGTACCATTACAACCGATTAATAGAAGTCTAATTTCCCAGCTTTACAAGGATATTGGTATTTCATTGATAGAGACAACTAAAGCACTTCATTGTGCATGGGCTTATTCTATAAGTATTACTTTCCAATTAGATAGTGAGAATACTTTCAAAGTATCATATTCAGGAGATACTAGACCCAATCCAAAGTTTATTGAAATTGGATATGGAAGTGATTTATTGATTCATGAATCAACTTTAGATAATGAATTAATTGAAGAAGCAATAGCAAAGAAACATTCTACAATGATTGAAGCTGTTAGTGTTGGAAGATATATGAATTGCCCTAAAGTTCTTTTAACTCATTTCAGTACAAGATATTCTAATAAATCCAATTTGATTACTAATAGTGAACAATTAATTGAAGAATCAAAAAATTTAATCCATTATTTAGAAAAGTATAATGTTATACCAAATATTTTTACATTAGAAAATAATTCAATAGCAAAGAAATCATTTGATGAATTAGAAATTAGTTATGCATTTGATTTTATGAGTGTTGAATATGGTAAAATTCATTTACAAAAAGTTATGCAACAATCCATTTATGAACTTTTTAAGGTGGAAGATATTGATGAAGAAAAATTAGAAAAGGAAAAGCTGAAGAAGAAAGAAAAACGTGAAGCCAAGCGTTTAGAACGATTAACATTAATGAATCAAAGTAAAAAGAAACGTAGAGTTAGTAGTGAGGAAGACGTTAATTGAAAAAAAATAAAAACTTGTATATAATTAAACACGATTCAATAAATTTTATCTAATTTAAATGTAGATTGCAAAACGGGTGTTTGATAATTTTTATGCTGTTGAAAAATAACGCGTCCCTTCCAAAAGTTTTGGTAAACTTCTAATGAATAATGAATAATGAATAATGAATAAATGAATCGATCGAGGGAGTCGCATCCTCTTACATTCCAGCAAAGTTGGTTGAATAATATCATTCAATTATTAGTAAAAGAGGATCTTTCATACACTAATTCAATAGTAGCAAAAAATTTCATAAATTCCAAAAATTTAAGTATAACACCAATCTTACGAATTTCTAAATTTATTAAAATCACTGAAAATAACGATTTAACGGCAGTATTAACTGATGCAACCCATAAGATATTGGTTAAGATTCCATTCAAACCTACCATTGTAAATTTTGAGATTCTTCATAAAAGAAGAATAACAAGTCATACAGTACATACCTTAATTCAAGTTAAACAAGCAAATTTAATATTTGTTGATAAAGTAACATTAAAGAAAGATTATGAAATAAGTAACAACAATAATAATAATTTAGATATTATCGTATTGGAAATCCTAGATTTAAGTTTGTTTCAACAGGATCAAATTCAGTTTTCTGTAGGTTTTGATAATTCAATAAAATTCATTTATGATGATTTAGACTATATTAGATTATGTTCAGGTCCCAAATTGGAAAAGACAAATACGAATACTGATCCTGAAGAGTACGATGATGTGATATCATTTGATGAAGATATGTATTAGCTGAGATATCCGTTACCGAAGTTATTTATATTTTGGTTGATATTAATGATCCTTAGTTCTGATTATATGGTAAAGTTTCACCTAGAGATATACTTATATACTTATGTAATTTATCTATAACATAAATTTTTGTTCTGTTTATACAGCACAAAAGTTATTTCTTTAATATTAATGTACATTTATATTAATCATGCAAATCTATTTACAAGTATTTTAAAATAATTACTTTTCTCTTCTATCCTTGACTTTATTTTTATTAACATGCTTATGAGTTCTTGTTTTGGCGAATTTCTTAGTACCCCACATTGATTGAGAAACTTTATTGGACTTTGATTTACCTCTACCACCACCATGAGGATGATCATGAGCATTCATAGCTACCCCTCTTGTCATTGGTCTAATACCTCTATGACGACTTCTACCAGCCTTACCCCAAGATATGGATTGATGTTCTTTATTTGAAACTACTCCTAAAGTAGCACAACATTTATCATTAACATAACGATGTTCACCTGAACTTAACTTAATAATAACTCTATTATGATCAGGTTGTTTTGTTATTAATCTAGCAAAGGTACCGGCTGATTTAACTAATTGACCTTTACCACCTGGACGTAAACCAATATTATGAATAATTGAACCGGTTGGTAACATATTTAATGGTAAACAATTACCATTTCGAATGACTCTTGCATTTAATAAAGCTTCATCAATATCACCATTATTAGAATCATTCATTTCTTTAATGAAATCGGCTGGTATACCAGCACGAAACGATTCTACTGAATCACCTTGTCTTAACCCAGAACAGGCTAATATATATGATAAGTCACCCGTTACATCATGTTGTATTAATGCAATATGGCCTGATCTATTTGGATCATATTCAATTCTTAAAACTGTTTGTTTACCAGATTTTAATCTATAACTATCAACTAATCTTACTCTTCTTTTATGACCACCACCTCTACCTCTTATTGTGATTTTACCAGTATTATTTCTACCAGCAGTACTTTTCTTTGGAACTGTTAATTCTTTAATTGGTTTACCTTTAAATAAATGAGTATGAACTGGTTTTTTGAAATGGGTTGAACCTGGAAGTAAAGGACCTTTTGCGTAACTTTTAATCTCAACTCTAGCCTTTAATAATTGAACTTGTCTCTTATATTGTGCATCTTGTTTTTCCATTTCAGTTTTACGGTTATTATCAACATGGTTGTTGGATCGTGATAATTTAGTTGGTGTAGGTGTACTAGATGCATATCGGAATAAACCCGGTATTCTAGTTATAACTTTCACTTGGTCTACCAAGTACCCTCCACCTCTATTCCAAGATGATGGTAGCATGGTATTGAAATATATACAAGATTATTGAAAATAAAAAGATATTTCAATATAAAAATTGTTTACAGCCAAAATAATTGAAAAAAAAAAAATTAATTAAAAATTGTTCATAGTTAAAATTTTATTATACTGTAAATTACGCAGTAAATTTTTCAACCAATTAAAATTCAAACTGTCATTAACAAAAACTTTCAATCCGAATTACCACTGAAAAAAAAGAAAAAATTAAGTACATATTCCAACATAACTTGAATTTGATTTCAATTTTATCAGAACTAATATATATCAATAAGATGATGGCTTCTCGTGCTTTCACTCGTTCTTTGGCTACTGCCACCAAATCTGTCAAACCACCAATTCAATTGTATGGTATTGATGGTACTTATGCCAATGCTTTATACTCAGCTTCTGTTCAAGATTCATCAGTTGAAACTTCATTTCAAGCTTTAACTAGAGTTAATAACTTAATTGATACTGATCTTAAAGTTAAAGAATATTTAACCAGTCCAGTTTTAAACAAAGAAGATAGAGCTGCTGTCATTGATGTCATTTCTAAAAATTTAAAGTTGGATAAAACTACCACTAATTTTTTGACTGTTTTATCTCATAATAATAGATTATCAAATTTAAAATCAATTTATAAGAAATTTTCCTTATTAAATGATGCTCATAGTGGTATTGTTGAAGGTAAAGTTACTTCTGCTAAACCATTAGATCCAAAAATATTAAAAAGATTACAAACTGCTATTGCAAAATCTACTCTTATTGGTGAAGGTAAAACTTTAAAATTAACTAATCCAATTAATCCAGAAATCTTAGGTGGTTTAGTTGTTGAAGTTGGTGATAAAACCGTTGATTTATCTATCCAAGCTAAAGTTGCTAGATTAAACCAAACTTTAAAGGAAGCTTTATAAGTGCTTATCGAAAAAAATTTATCATGCATATTCAAAGAAAGAACGATTTAACTAGAGAAAATTCTATCAAAATTTAGAATACCTCCTAATTATCATCATCAGAAAGTTACGACCATACAATACAATCTCACACATATAATAAATGTATTTAACAAAGCAAAATAATACGAAACAACAAAAAAAATCATCATAATAAACATATAATAAAATGATAACAAAACAAAAAAAGAATTGATTAGATTATTCATTTCTTGATTTATTATTATTATTATTATTCTTTTCTTCTATACATCCATTTATACTTATTTTATTTTTAAACAATAAACAATTAAATTCTATCAAAAATATTTCTTGTATTAATCGTTTAATATGATTTTATGCTGATCTGTAATTTTTTGGTCGCACGCCATGGACTTTACTTTTTTGATCTACGAAAAACCTCCATTATATATAATCTAACCAAAATGTCCATTTAACTTTAACATTTTTTTTAAAACCAATCGTTCATATCATATCAATAAGAAATGGCTGATAATAAAGGCACATTAAGGTTGGTTGCATTATTTGCAACATTACTTACTGTATTTTTAAATATTTTTGTTTATTATTATCCTGATATTATAAATTCAACTGATCAATGTAATTGGCATAAATTTGAAAATAATTCTCGTCTATTAAGTATTCATGAAATTATAAATTTCTTACCAGAATCAATTAGTGATAAGATATTATTAAACATTCCTCATTGGCAAGATTTAAGTTCATTGAAAACTCCTTCACCTTATGATGAATCAAGTCATGTTAAAGATCTTCATTTTTTAATGTTTGGTGATCCTCAAATTAATGGTAATTGGAAACTGACACCTTATATAAAAAGATTAGATAATTATGGTAATGATTATTATTTAGGTCATATTTATCGTACAATGCAACAACGTTTGAGTCCAAGTCATGTTGCAGTAATGGGGGATTTGTTTTCTTCACAATGGATTCTTGATTCAGAATTTTATAATAGAACTAATAGATTTGTTGAAAGATTGTTTCCAAGACCTTTATCATATAAGGAAAATGTAATTAATACTCATACTGAACATAAAGATTATGATTGGAAAAATTGGTTAGAAAATGAAGTTAAATTAGATCCTGTTGAAAGATTTCAATCAAGAGTTTATAATGATGTTTATGATTGGTTTAAAGAAGATTCGAAGTATCCAAATTTTAATACTCCATTATTTATAAATTTAACAGGTAATCATGATATTGGTTATAGTGGTGATGCTACTTGGCAGCATATGGCAAGATTTCATCATTTGTTTGGTCAAAATAATTATGTTATAAATTATAATAAAGGTACACCAGAAGAATGGAGATTGGTTGTATTGGATTCACTTACATTAGAAGGTCCAGCGTTACAAGAAGAATTTGTTAATTATACATGGTCATTTTTAAATAATTTAAATGACATAGAAAATCCAACTTTTAAAGGTTCAACTATTTTATTAACCCATATTCCATTTTATAAAGAAGAAGGTTTATGCAGAGATGGTCCAGAACATAAATATTATAAAGATAATGTTAAAGAACCTTATAAGAATGGAAAATTAAGATCTCAAAATCATTTATCTCATGATATAAGTCAAAAAGTTTTGAATATAGTATTTCCAAATGGTGATAAAGAAGGAATAATTTTAACTGGTCATGATCATGAAGGTTGTGATGATTATTATAATTCAATCTTTGGTGAATGGGTAGCGTCAAAGGAAAAAGTTGTTAATGAACGTCAACCAATTCGTGAAATTGTTGTAAGATCAATGATGGGAGATTTTAATGGTCAAACTGGAATATTAACTGGTCATTTTGATAACAATTCAAATTGGAAATTTGAATTCTCTTATTGTTCATTTACAATTCAACATTGGTGGTGGGCAAGTAAAGTAAGTCTTCTTGTAACCATCTTATTAAATTCTTTACTTTGGATTGTCTAAAATATGTTTCAAATAAATTATAAAAAATCAAGCAGCCATATATTTGTTGTACATAGAAAAAGAAAAAATATAATACTATATAAAGTATAAATATAAAAAGAAATAAGTCTTAATTAACTAAACATCAGTAAATAATTTTTTTTGAACTTTAATCAGTGGGCTCTTCAACTTTTGATTCTTCCTTTTCAGCTTCTTCATTTGGCTCTTCCTTGGCTTCTTTTTTTTCTTCTTTTGGTTCTTCTTTTAATTCATTTTCCTCTTCCTTTTCGTCTTCTTCTTCTTCTTCCTTTACTTCCTCTTTTGGTTCAACTCCATTTTCTTCCTTAATAAATTTTTCAATTTCAGCTTTTGCACCATCAATACTTGCTTCTGGAGAAATTTGAATTCTCTTAATCTTTAAAATACCATCAACAAATATCCAATGAGATCTTTTAATACCAGTTGGATGTTTTTTTGCACCTAATACACTAATTAATTCTTTTGATGGATCAGATAATAAAGAATATTCTAAATGTTGTTTAACACTAAAATTCTTTTGAGATTGTGGTAAATCAGCACTCAAACCAAAAACGGTAACATTATTACTCTTTAAAAATTCATAATTCTTTTGAAATCCACAAGCTTGTCTAGTACAACCTGGAGTTGAAGCTTTTGGATAAGCAAATATTACTAAATATTTGGTTTTTTTAGCAACATCATTTAAACTAACTTCATTATTATCTTCATCAAATAAGGTGATATCAGGAATTTTATCATCAATTTCTAATTCTTTACCATTTGAACTGGTCTTGGTTGAATTGGTTTGTTTATTCTTTTTCTTTGGTGGTTCAGCATCAAATGCTGGTGGTGGGGGAGCAACTGGTTGCGAAGCAACTCTGGCAGAACGACGTAATTCAGGCATTATTGGTTTAGGGTTTTCTTTATTAAATTAGTTCAATTATAACTATTGGATACTCAATTAACTTAAAATAGTATAAAGAATAAAGTATAAATAAAAAGAATTTCTCAAATTATTAATTAATTAACAAATTACAAATTAATTGAAAAATTACTGCTATAGAGAGACCACAGTTTTCTTTGTTTTTGCTCAGCGGGTGGGAAATCATGGGGGAAATTTTTTTTGTTTAATTTTTTAAAGGGGGAACTTCCAAACTTCAATAGTTAATGAGAAATTTAGTGAGTAAAATTTTATGACAAAATTGTACGACCTTTTGCGAGCACCACCCACTCGCTCCCCCTACTTCATTAATCTCACCACATTCTCCGTCATCCGAATTGTCATATCCCCTCTTGCTTGATAGTTTTAAATTTATAGCCAGTCAAATGATAATTGTTTCCATTAATGAAATTAGTTTCAGTTGTTTTCCCTGGCATATGCTTTCCACTATCATAAAATAATCTCTTAAATTGCTGAAATAAAGTACACTATTTTGCATTATGCAGCAAAATGTTAATGAAATAATCAAACCAAAT
>JAJMJS010000091.1:0-27282 GCA_030563665.1 Scheffersomyces broadrunensis | reverse complement strand
TGTTTCTTAGGATTACTTAAAGATAAAACTAGATTGTTGGCTACTCATCAATTATCATTAATTGGAGATGCCGATCGTATTATCTATTTAAATGGGGATGGATCAATTGATGTTGGAACAATGGATGAATTAATTCGTCGTAATTCAAATTTCAAGAAATTAATGACATTTAATAAAATGGAAAAGAAAGAACAAGATGATGAAGAAATTTCACTCTTAACTCAAAATAAGCATAATGATATAAGTGAAGAATTAATTCCAAGATTCAAAAGTTCAACATTTAATAATAATACTAATAATCTTACTAGACGTAAAAGGGATAAAGTTGTTGATGATGATGATGATGATGGGTTTAAGGATATTACAATCGGTAAAGATGCCTCTAAGGGTAAACTTATTCAAAAAGAAGAACGTGCAGTCAATCGTATTAAAAATGAAGTTTATTTTAATTTTATTAAATATGGATCCGGAAAACTTACCCCCTATGTTACAATTCCATTGGTTATTGTATTGCTTAGTCTTGCAACGTTTTGTTCGGTGTTCGCTAATACTTGGTTATCATTTTGGATTTCAGATAAATTTCCAAATAAATCAAATGGATTTTATATTGGAATTTATGTTATGATTAATTTATGTAATGTTCTTTTCCTTACTTGTTTGTTTGTTTTACTAGCTAGTATCACAACAAATTCTTCAAAAACCATGATTTTAATGGCTATAAAAAGAGTTTTACATACTCCAATGTCATATTTAGATGTTACACCTATGGGTAGAATTATTAATAGATTCACGAAGGATACCGATACTCTTGATAATGAAATTGTTGAGAATATGAAACAAATGATTCAAGTTGCAGGTCAATTAGTTGGTATAATGATTCTTTTAGTAATTTATTTACCATGGTTTGCCATTGCTCTTCCATTTATTGGTATTTTATTTACCGGTATTGCCCTGTATTATCAAGCATCATGTCGTGAAATCAAGAGATTAGAAGCTATTCAAAGATCATTTGTATATGATAATTTCAATGAAGCTTTAACTGGTATGAGTACTATTAAAGCTTATACAGCAGAAGATAGATTTGCAGATAGAAGTAATAGATTTATTGATAATATGAATGAAGCTTCTTTCTTGGTATTTGCTAGTCAAAGATGGTTAGGAATCCAATTAGAAGTGTTAGCAGATATAGTTATTTTCATAGTATCAATATTCTGTGTTAATCGAGTATTCAAGATAAGTCCTGCAACAGCTGGGTTATTAGTTTCGAATTCCTTACAAATTTCAGGTGGATTGACTCAGTTGATACGTACTTTTGTTCAATTTGAAAATGATATGAATTCAACCGAAAGAGTTTGTCATTATGCATTAAAATTAGAACAAGAAGCAGATTATACTATTGATTCCACTAAACCTCCATCATCATGGCCTGAACAAGGAGAAATTGAATTCGATAAAGTTGCCATGAATTATAGACCAGGATTACCATTAGTTTTAAAACAATTATCATTTAAAGTTAAACCAAGTGAAAAGATTGGTATTTGTGGAAGAACAGGAGCAGGTAAATCATCGATTATGACTATTTTATATAGAATATGTGAATTAGAAAGTGGTAAGATTCTGATTGATGGAGTTGACATTTCAACTATCGGATTGAACGAATTGAGATCCAAATTATCAATTATTCCACAAGATCCTGTATTATTCAATGGTACGATTAGAGATAATTTAGATCCATTTGGGGACCACGAGAATTCTAAATTATGGGATGCTTTGAGAAGAGCCGGATTAATTACAATTGAAGATTTGAAAGAAGCTGAGAAGCAAGGTAAGAGTGATGTTAGTAAATTACACAAATTCCATTTAGATCAACTTGTTGAAGAAGACGGGTCTAATTTCTCATTAGGTGAAAGACAATTAATTTCATTTGCCAGAGCATTGGTTAGAGATACCAAGATTTTAGTTTTGGATGAAGCAACATCACTGGTTGATTATGAAACTGATAGTAAGATTCAAAACACTATAGCCAGTGAATTTAAGGATTGTACTATATTATGTATTGCTCATAGATTAAAGACAATTATTAATTATGATAGAATTCTTACGATGGATAGAGGTGAAGTAAAGGAGTTTGATACTCCATGGACATTATTTAATATTGAAGATGGCATTTTTCAACAAATGTGTGAAAAGTCTAATATTGTTGCAAATGACTTTTTACATAAGTATTAACCACTTTTATTTGTTCTGGATCAGTGGGAATTTTTTTTTTCGTTTAGTTAGGTTAATTGAATATTGTATTTTTGTTTTATCATTTTATGATATCTATAGTATTATGAGGAATTCAGCGTAATAGTTTTGGATAACACCGAGTTATTTGAATATTATAAACTGGAATTCTCACACTGTAGATGTCCTTCTTTAAAATTAATACATTCAAAGTGAAGTAATTCTACATAAAATCTGTACGGCACTCCTTCTACACTATTTATCTGTCAAAATCCTCTTGAAATGTATTGGTTGATACAAGATGATGACATAGTTGTAAATGAAATGTCACGACATTTCATGTTAATAATATGTCGCATAGACAAAACGTTGAGCGGCTACAAATAGAAAACGGATAATAAAGTTAGACGGAATTAATAATTCCCAAACAGGGATTAACTTCGATTTTTAAAAGTGAAAGTTGAGCCTTACCATAACCTTCCAATAATGATTTTTAAATCCTAACTCCTACAGCAGTTAAGTACTATGTTATAAAAGAGTGTTGAAATTTCCATTAATTTCATATAAAGGTTCATTCAAATCAGTTGTAGAATTCAGAAAAACCACAATGAGTCTGTCTGAAAATTCACTTGAAGTGGGATCTGATGTTACAAGTCAGAAGCGATTATTAAGTTTCTTGTTTAGGAAGAAGTCTATCCCTATCCCATTAAGTCAAGAAAGAAAAGCCTATCCTTATCACACGGTAAACTTCGTTAGTAAAGTAATGTTTTGGTGGGTTACACCAATTATGAATGTTGGTTATAGAAGAACTTTACAGCCCAATGACTTATACTATTTGCCTCACGATATGACCATTGGCTATTATTATGCTGCATTTGAAGACAATCTTAAAACTGAGTTGGAGCATAGTCGTAAGAGGCATGTTCAAAAGAAATGTATTAAAAGAGGTGAAACTCAAGAAAATAGTTCAGTATCGATAGAAGAGGATTTGAAGGATTTTAGATTATCGGCATGGAATTTATTATTTGCTTTAATCATTACATTTAGGCGTCACATATCCTTTTCAATGCTTTATTCTCTCGTCACGGTTACATGCTTTGGTTGCCAGCCATTTTTAACTAAAGGATTGATCTCATTTGTCGAGTACAAGACACTTGGTTCCCATACAAATGTTGGTCCTGGTGTAGGCTATGCCCTTGGTGTTACTTTGATTACCTTATTCAGTGGAACAACACTCGCTCATTTCCAATACAATGCAACAAGTTCAGGAGCATATGTTAAATCGATGGTGACCACTATTATTCTAAAGAAGTCATTTAAACTTAATGCAAAAAGCAGACATAAATACACACCATCAGCTATCACTTCACTAATGAGCACTGATTTATCCAGAATTGAAAGAACATTCGTGTTTTTCCCACTATGCGCATCCGTGCCAATTCCAATTGCAATTAGTATTGTGTTATTGGTTCTTAATATAGGGGTTGCTGGTGTCATTGGTATTGTTATATTTCTTGGATTCTTAGGTGCAATAACTTATTCAACCAAGCAATTATATAGATTAAGAAAAATTGTTAGTTATCTTACTGATGTCAGAATTAAAATTATAAGAGAAATTTTAGGTAATTTAAAAATTATTAAATTTTATTCATGGGAAATTCCTTATCTAACCAACGTTATAAAAGCCAGAACAGATGAAGTGGCGGTTATTTTAAGAATTCAAGGTTTAAGAAATGTAATTGATGCAGTTTCTACAAGTTTGACTGGAATTACTACTATGATATCTTTCTTAGTACTTTATGGGTTAGAAGGTACAACCAGAAATGCAGCATCAATGTTTTCATCCGTTACATCATTTAATGTTTTATCGCTTGTTATAGGCTTTGTCCCATTGGGTTTATCAACTGGGGCAGATATGTTAAGTGGTTTAAAAAGAGTTGCGGAGTACTTATCATCCGACGAAATCGAAGAAAGCGAGCATTATATTGTTACTGATGATAAATTAAACTCGAGAGCTATTGAGATCCAAAATGGTGAATTTCATTGGGAGACATTTGAGGAGGAAGAAGAAGAACAAAAAGGAAAGGAAAAAGTTGCCGACCAAAAGGAAAAACAAGATCAAGATGCGCCCGATAAGAGTTTTCCAGGTTTGTTGGACATTAACTTTTCTATTAACTCAGGTGAATTCGTAATTATTACAGGTTCAATTGGTTCAGGAAAGACTTCTTTGTTAAATTCCATTGCCGGGATTATGAAATGTGATGCGGGGACAGTCAAAATAAATGGGTCTTTAATAAATTGTGGAGATCCATGGATTCAAAACGATACTATTAAAGAAAATATTCTTTTTGGTTCACCATATGACAGAGATAGATATGAGCAAGTTGTTTATGCATGTGCATTACAAATTGATATTGATAATTTACCAGCTGGAGATTTGACTGAAGTTGGTGAAAAGGGTATAACATTATCGGGAGGTCAAAAGGCGAGAATCAATTTAGCAAGAGCTGTTTATTCTAATAAAGATATTATTCTTATGGATGATGTTTTAAGTGCTGTTGATGCCAGAGTTGGTAAGCATATTGTCAAGAATTGTTTGTTGAGATTACTTAAAGGAAAAACCAGATTGTTAGCCACTCATCAATTATCATTCATTGGTGATGCTGATCGAATTATTTATTTGAATGGTGATGGATCAGTTGATGTTGGCACGGTTAGTGAATTGAGGCAACGTAACTCTAGCTTCAAGAACTTGATGACTTATAGTACAATGGAAAAGAAAGATCAAGCTGACGATGAATTTGCCAATGAGGAACAGCCAGAAGAAGAAGAAGTAGTAGTGAATGAAGTCACTGGTGAGTTAATACCAAAATTTACCAGCAATGTATTTCAAGATACTACTGGCAATCTTTCGAGTCGTATAAAGGGTAAATCTGAGGGTGATGACGAGGCAGAATTTAAAGATGTTACGATTGGAAAAGATGCCTCTAAGGGTAAGCTTATTCAGAAAGAAGAACGTGCTGTTAATAGAATTAAAAATGAAGTTTATTTTAATTTTATTAAATATGGCTCTGGTAAATTTACACCATATGTTACTGTTCCATTAATTCTTGTTTTACTTATTCTTACGACGTTTTGCGGTATTTTCACAAATACATGGTTATCATTCTGGATCTCAAGAAAATTTGAAGATAAATCAAATGGATTTTATATTGGATTTTATGTTGCTTTCAATTTATTAAATGTATTCTTTCTCACGGGATTATTTGTGTTATTAGCCACAGTCACTACCAATTCATCAAAAACTATGATTTTAATGGCCATAAATAGAGTGTTACATGCACCTATGTCATATTTAGATGTTACACCTATGGGTAGAATTATTAATAGATTCACGAAGGATACCGATACTCTTGATAATGAAATTGTTGAGAATATGAAAACAATGATTCAAGTTGCAGGTCAATTAGTTGGTATAATGATTCTTTTAGTAATTTATTTACCATGGTTTGCCATTGCTCTTCCATTTATTGGTATTTTATTTACCGGTATTGCCCTGTATTATCAAGCATCATGTCGTGAAATCAAGAGATTAGAAGCTATTCAAAGATCATTTGTATATGATAATTTCAATGAAGCTTTAACTGGTATGAGTACTATTAAAGCTTATACAGCAGAAGATAGATTTGCAGATAGAAGTAATAGATTTATTGATAATATGAATGAAGCTTCTTTCTTGGTATTTGCTAGTCAAAGATGGTTAGCTATTCAATTACAAATGTTAGCTTGTGCTGTTGTATTAATCACTTCATTGTTTTGTGTGAATCGTGTATTTAAAATCAGTCCTGCTAGTACTGGGTTATTAATTTCATATGCATTACAAATATATAGTGCATTATCTCAAATGATACGTACATTTGTTCAATTTGAAAATGATATGAACTCAACCGAAAGAGTTTGTCATTATGCCTTGAAATTAGAGCAAGAAGCTGATTATACTGTTGATTCCACTAAACCTCCATCATCATGGCCTGAACAAGGAGAAATTGAATTCGATAAAGTTTCCATGAATTATAGACCAGGATTACCATTGGTTTTAAAGCAATTATCATTTAAAGTTAAACCAAGTGAAAAGATTGGTATTTGTGGAAGAACAGGAGCAGGTAAATCATCAATTATGACTGTATTATACAGGATATGTGAATTAGAAAGTGGTAAGATATTGATTGATGGAATTGATATTTCAACTCTAGGATTAACTGAATTAAGATCCAAATTATCAATTATTCCACAAGATCCTGTATTATTCAATGGTACGATTAGAGATAATTTAGATCCATTTGGAGATCACGAGAACTCTAAGTTATGGGATGCTTTGAGAAGAGCCGGATTAATTACAATTGAAGATTTGAAAGAAGCTGAGAAACAGAATAAAAATGATTTCAATAATTTACATAAATTCCATTTAGATCAACTTGTTGAAGAAGACGGGTCTAATTTCTCATTAGGTGAAAGACAATTAATTTCATTTGCCAGAGCATTGGTTAGAGATACCAAGATTTTAGTTTTGGATGAAGCAACATCACTGGTTGATTATGAAACTGATAGTAAGATTCAAAACACTATAGCCAGTGAATTTAAGGATTGTACTATATTATGTATTGCTCATAGATTAAAGACAATTATTAATTATGATAGAATTCTCACGATGGATAGAGGTGAAGTAAAGGAATTTGATACTCCATGGACATTATTTAATATTGAAGATGGCATTTTTCAACAAATGTGTAAAAAATCAAATATTGTTGCAAATGATTTTTTAAATAAAGATGAAAAATAATTTTTGATTCTAGAATCGCGTTGAGCATTAAATTGCAGACCACATGTCATCTCATGCAAAAAATCAAAATAATGAAAATAATGAAAATCAAAATAATTAAATTAAATAAAATGAAATTATGAAATATCTATTAGAAAATGTAAACTATAATTATTATTAATTAGAAAGAATATACAAATAAAAACCAAACATTGTTTTTTTTTTTTTTAAATAAAAATGATGTTCTTTTTATACTTTTTTTTCAAGTCTTACCAGCATTCATAACCACCATCAACCACTAAATTATGACCTGTTGTATAAGAAGAAGCAGAATCAGAAGCTAAATATAAAATTGAACCGACAAATTCTTTTGGTTCTGCCATTCTTTTCATTGGAATTTTTGATTCCCAAGCATCTTTCATTTCTGTATGACCTGCAATAACATTTCTAGTTAAAGGAGTTAAAATATAACCAGGTGATAAAGTATTAACTCTTATATTATATTTTGCCCATTCACAAGCTAAAGATTTTGCTAAATGAATTACGCCTGCTTTTGACATATTATACATTGATTGAGGTTGAGGATCATTTACAATTGTACCTGACATTGAACCAATTAAAATAATTGAACCGGTTAAATTATTTTGAATTAAAGGTCTTGCAAATGATTGTGATACATAAAATGAACCTAAACCATTAACTTTCATTAAATTTTCTGCATTTAAAGCAGGATAATCTTCAGCTGGAAAATTTTCACAATAACCAGCAGTATTAATTAATAAATTTGCAATTTTTTCATGATGTTCATTAATTGAAGAAAATGTTAATTCAACTGATTCTGAATCACCAATGTTACATGACCAAGCACTTACTTTACCAATAATAGATTCATGTTTACCCTTTAAAGTATCTTCACCCCATTTCAATAGTTCTTTGGCAGCCGATTGAGTTCTTTCTAAATTAACATCTAATAAAGCAACATCAGCTCCTTGAGCTAATAAACCTCTTGAAATAACTGATGCTAAACCACCAGAACCACCTGTTAAAATGGCAAGTCTACCATCTAGTCTAAAGTTAGGGACAACATTATCATAAGAAAAATCCATTGTGAATTGTGAGAGATATCAAATATTTGATGGTGGAATTAAGAGAAAAAATTATAAAGATTAAGAAGAAGAAGAAGAAGAAGAATAATTTAAATATATATATATATATATATATACCCCAGATTGCAAATGTTGTGGTTTTTTTTTAATGTTGTGCTCTGCTTATAAAAAAGGCGGTTAAAAAAAATTTTTTTTTTTTTTTATCGTTTCTTTTTTTTTTTTTTTCTTTCTCCTTTTAATCCGGAGTATCAATCGGTAAAACCAAACAATTTATAACACACAATTTATTCATTATTCATTATTATATATATTATATTATATATCTTATATGATTCTACCGATAATTAATATGAATTATAATATATATAAAATAATACATTCTATTTATAGTAAATAGTAATGGGGGGGAGGGGTCCATTACAATAAAATGTGTTCGGTATAGTAAGGAGGAATACCGATTGATACACGATTTTATTATTTCCCATTATTAATGGTTATAATATTAAATATAAAATATTAAAAAGTGGCGAGTCTTATTTATTATATATTATTATTAAAGGTTTATCATCATTGTCATCCCCCATTTTAATATTATAATTGCCTAAATCTATATAAACTAAAACTCTTTTTCTATTTCAATTTAATTAATTACAAATTTTTTGCAATTTTTTTAAAAATATTTATGATTAATGAAAATTAACCTATGCTTATAATTATATTATATATTATATTTATATAATATATAATATAAATATATTTATAATCTTTTCTTTTAAGTTAATTATTTATTCATTAGAATTATTGTTCAATAATTTATTATTAATAAAATTACCCCTATAATTTCTTTCATAAATAATCATATTTGGTGTTTATACTATAACCTTTATTAAAGATTAATTCATATTATTCTATATATCTTTTGACATCTTATTATATTATATATGTAATATAATATTATTGATTTTTTTTTATTGAAGCGTAAAATGAATAGGTCATTTGTTGGTTTTTCTTCTTATTATATATTGTTTGTATAAGGGGCTAAAATTGTTTTTTAATTAATTTCAATAATTCAACTTATAAACATTATATAAAGACTTTATTAACTCATTATTTCAATTTATAATATTGATATATAAATATTATATCAAAATCAACATCAAATCTTTAAATAAATTAAACGAAATGAGTATCTTTAAATACAAAAATTTGACTAGTTTAATTATATTGATATTTTTATCAATTTATGTTGAAGGTTTACCTGTATCAGATATTAAACATGATATAAGTCATCAACATTAATATATAATTGGGTTTTAAACTTTGAATATAGTTTAAATTCATTTATATTAAGTATACCATTTTCAAATTTTATGACAAATCGTGATTATTCTCGTTTATTATTATTCATATTGATGATTGTAT
The DNA here is from genome assembly GCA_030563665.1 of Scheffersomyces broadrunensis. Classification (NCBI taxonomy): domain Eukaryota; kingdom Fungi; phylum Ascomycota; class Pichiomycetes; order Serinales; family Debaryomycetaceae; genus Scheffersomyces; species Scheffersomyces broadrunensis. The sequence continues at coordinate 17,709 of JAJMJS010000091.1, read as the reverse complement.
GGTATATAATAACTAATAGAAATCTTGGTGCTGGTGATTCAGAAATGTCACGTATGGCAATTGTATCAAGCGCTCTTTTAAAGCACACTTGCCTGACAACTATGTTACTTGTATCATATCTTTCTTATACGGCATTTACTTCAGGTGAATTTTCATTAGGTCCTGAAAATAGCAATGAAAATGAAAATGAAAATGAAAATGAAATCAAATCTGTAAAGGGTAGTAAAGTTATTGTTATGATTAATTTTATAATTTTGATTTCATATTTAATCATATATCGCAAGAAATTATCATCAGATGGTGACATTATCAAATTAAGAAATAAAGAAGCAATTGAAAAGCAAGCTAAAAAAGTAATTAAAATTAAATATTATAGTTTACTGGGAAATACTCAGTCTGAACCAATTGAAATTACTCTGGATGAACTTATTATTCTGGACGAGAAGTCAAAACAAGATAATATAATTGAACTAAACATTGAAATAGAAATTGAAAGATCAAGAATATATCAAGCATATTTTAGATTTGAAAATAAATTAAATTCATTAATATTAAGATTACCATATTCAAAATTTATGACAGATAGAAGTAATAGCCATAAGATTTTTGTATGTTTTATGCTTGGATGGGAAGCTTTATTGTTTATAAATGTTGCAAATATTAAAGATGTAAATGACATAATACCTATCCCTTTTTTACTGCTCCCACTTTTAATGTTCGCTTTAAGTTTTATTTTTGGATTATTATCTAAAGATCGTGAACTTAAATTAGGACCAAGTAGTGGCGAACAGTCGGTAAAGGGTACTAAATTATTGATTGTAATCAATGCAATACTTTTGATTACTTATGTTTCATTAAATTATACTCCTTATACATTCTGCAGTAAGTTAGCCATATTATTTGAAAAATCACTTGCGTATCTTAAGTCTTAAACATAGGGCTGGTCCTTAGAGGTTTATGGAGGTGGAAAATATACTAAATTGTTTAGTTTATTTTAAATAATTCACACAGCAGATGTAAATTGTTTTATAGATTAACATTGTACTTATTATTTATTATTTATATAATTTAAAAAAATTATATATGACTTATCAACTATTCAAATTTTTTTATCACTTAATTCTTGTAGTTCATTAATTTTTCTTAATCTTTCTAAATTTTTTTCATCTCGTTTAGCTTGTTCTCTTTCCATTCTTCTATTAGCCCAATTTCTTAATCTTTCACCATACATTAAACAAAATATTGGAAATGGTAAACCTAATGCTAAACCAATAAATGCACACATTGAATTTCCCCATCCATAATCTAATCTATCATACATTTGATTAGCAAATAATGGAAAGGCAAATCCAAATATTGATCTAAATACAGCCGCTGCTGCTACTGAACTTGCCGCAAATCTATTATTCATATCAATTAAATAATTTTGAATGGTTTGAAATACTGCAATAAATGAAAACGCAAATATTGCCGATCCAATGGCGGGCATAATCCAATGTAATCTAAATTGAGCTGACCATCCATACCAAATTAATCCAACTGGAATACCAATACCTGAAAAACATAAACATGGTAATCTAAATTCTGGTTTAGCAATTCCATTATTTTTATTAATTAATCGATGATAAACTTTATCAATTGTAATTGTCCAAAATAATGTACCAATTAAATATCCAACTGCCATTGGTAAATATAATAAACCACTTATACCAATTGAAAATCCATAATCACCACGATAAACTCTTGGAAATGTAACAATCATTAAATACATAAATCCATAAACAAATGCCATAAATGATCCTAAGCCAATAACCATAGGATGAGTAAATAATAATTTAACAGGTCTACTAATTGTTATAACAAATTGACCCCATTTTGTTTCACCATCAGCAATTTCAAAAATTGTATGTAAATGTAAATTACCACTTTCTTTTCTTAAAATATTTGCTTTCATTTTTAATAATCTTGGTGAATAAGTTTCTCGAAAACAAATTGTACCTAATATTGCTATTGATCCATTAAAAATTGCTAATACATAAAATACCCAATGCCATGATTTTTTAGTTATAATAAAACTTGATATAACTGGTGATAAAACTGGTCCTAAAGTTGGACAAATTGAATAAACTGCCATAGCTGATTGTCTATCATTATCATTAAATAAATCCGCTAATGTACCAGCCCCAACATTTAATGCTGCACAACCTCCTAATCCTCCTAAAAATCGAAATATACATAATTGAGTTGTATTTTTAGCAAATCCACATGCTAAATTAAATATAAAAATTATCCAAATTGATATATTTAAAACTGGTCTTCTACCATAATTATCACTTTCTGAAATTGGGGCAATTAATAATGGACCTATTGCCCATGCTAATACCATAACTGATACTGTAAAAGATTTTATAAAATCTCCTTTCATACCTAAATCAGCTCCAATTTCATCCATGGCCGGTGATAACATTGATGATGACATAGGAGAAATTAAAGTATATAATGAAACAATTAATAATTGAAACATTTTTTGCTTTCTTGACCAATTTCTTGGATAATCAGGATCATCAATTCCTTCCCATGTAACTAATTCAGGATCTAATGGAGTAAATTCATCACCAAAATCTTTAGTTGGAACTGGAATATCGGGTAAATTTTCGTAAAAAAACTTTTCTTCTTCTTCTTCTTCTTCTTCTGGTTCTTTTTCTTCATCATCAATTCTTCTATAACTTTGAACTCTACTTGATAATTTATTTAAAATAGTATTTCTTGTATTTGTTCTTTTAATCCTAATACTTTCTTCATCTAAATCTCCATATATATCTTTAACGGTATAAGTTGTCGTTTGTCGTAAGAGTCCACCACCTAATGAATTAATATCATTAGTTGAAGTTCTTGAAATTGATCGTCTAAAATTTTGTATTGCTTGACCACCAAGTGATGCTGAACTTGAATAAGATCTAATATTTTTAATATTACTTGATCTTCTTCTAAATCTTTGATTTTGAGGTGATCTATTATTACCTTCATTATCTTCATCATCATCATCATCAAATACTGGTATTGGTTCTGGTTCTTTATTTTTATTAAGTTTATCAAGACTTGATGATGATATCAGGGATTGAAGTGAACCGGTGGATAATGTAGGAGTTAATTCAGGTCGTGTAGAGGATGATGATCCAGGTATTGGATTTAAATTATCTTTATTATCTTTATTATCATCAGTTGACATATTGATAATTTCATGTGTATATTGTTATTATTAGTTATATTAGTTCTTTTAGTTATTTTAGTTATGAAATAAATGAAATAAATGAAATAAATGATTTAAATGATGTATAAAGTCTATTAGTTGGGATATATTAATGCAAGTTAATGAGATGAATCTATTATAGTTATTGTATAATAATTAATAATTAATAGTAATAATATTATTTAGTTTTGCAATGAGATATTTATTTTTTTAGCCTTTTCTTATCAGTAAAAAAACACTGTCTTTATAATTATTATTATTAGTAGTTATTTATTATTAGTATTATTGTTATAACATTTATTTATGATATATTTATATGTATCATATATATGATCTATAAGAATGTATTGTTATGATATGATATAATAAATATGATATATATGATGTGATTATTTGTAAATCTTTATCGTAAAAGGATTTAAAATATTTTATATTTCCTTTTCCCATTCTTTTTATTTTTTTTTTTTATATATGGCGTTATTTTAATATCACATAACTATTGCGGTGTGGAGGTAATGGTATAATATTTATATAGTATAAATCATAATATTCATATTAGTCACATATGGTAAGCGATATCCGTATATATATATATATATATATATATATAGATATAATACATATAACTAAATATATATATATATAACTACTCTATTGATATATAATATATAATATATAATATATGATTTTTAGCGCATTACCTAATTAAGTAAGTCTATCCTCAACAAATTATATAAATAATTATATATATATTAAATCTGTTTATCTATATTTATTTTATTCATAATTTATTTTATATTCAAGTAGATTATATACAACGAAACAATCAATCATGTCAGTCACACTTAGACCAATTGAATTAAAGGATAAAGAAGAATGGATTAATTTATGGACAGGTAAAGGAGGATATATTGAATTTTATAAATCATTAGATAAAATAACTCCTGAAATTACTGATATAACATTTTCTCGATTTTTAAATCCTAATGAACCAGTTTATTCAGTAGTAGCAGTGGATAATAGTACCGGTAAATTGGTAGGATTTGCCAATTATTTAACTCATAGAAATACTTGGACAATTAATGATGCATTATATTTAAATGATTTATTTGTTAGTAATGATATTAGATTAAATGGTATTGGTAGAAAATTAATTGAATATGTTTATGGTGAAGCAGATAAATTTAAATGCGTTAAATGTTATTGGTCAACTCAATTTGAAAATCATCGTGCTCAATTATTATATACTAAAGTTGGAGTTAAATCTGGTTTCTTATTATATCGTAGACCATAATTAAGTGATAATTATATATTATATATATTATATATATTAAGTGTGTATTCATGTGTTTATATACAGTACCCAAACATAAAGATTAATAAATTTTCCTGTATATAATTAACCACATCATTTTTAATTTTTAATTTAATAACAACAAATATCAATAATTGACGATTTAAATAAAGGAATATATCTCTAAATAATTTAATAATTATTGATATTTATCATCATCTTCTAATGAATTTTATTCGAAAATTTATTGGAACATCAACAACTGATGAAGTTGCTCTGATTCCTTCCGGTAGACTTTATTTAACCAGATCTCCACAATCTCCTAAGGGTGAACTTGAATGTTTATATAATGATGCATTTGCTTCTATTCGACAAACCACAAGACCTTATTTCTATCAACTATGCATCACACGTGTTTATCAAGAAGGTGAATTAGACCCTCATGGTTCAAGTGGATTTGATGATCTGGATGATGATGATGAATATGATGATAATAATCATGATTTACCTCATTCAATTAATGATTCATCAAATTCATCACATTCAAAAGATGAATGGAATTTTACAATTCTTGAAGATTTAAAATTTCATAATTATAAAAAATCAGATGGTACAAATGTAATTGTTTGGAAAGATTTAAATGGTGATTTAGGTGATAAATTTGAATTTATAATTGATGAAGATATTAAAAATAAAGATATTGAATCATTTATTTTAACATTATATAAATGTTTATATGAACTGAAATATCATAAAAGTTCACTTGGTATTCAAGATTTAAGTCAATTAAATGAATTTATTTATAATCCAAAATCAGAATTAATATTATTAAATAATTTTGAAAATTTAAAATCTCCAAATTTACTACAATTTGGTCTGGATGATGACGATGAAGACGATGATGAAGAGGAAGAGGAAGAAGAAGAGGAGGAGGAAGAAGAGGAGGAAGAGGAAGAATATGAGGAGGAAGGTGTTGCTGAAGAAGAGGTTGATGATGACGATGACGAATTTTCTGATGCAATTATGGAATCTGCTTTACCATCAAGTTTCCCAAAATCTTCAACTCCACCTATTGAGCCCAAAGGAGAACTCATTTATCAAAATTCATCATTTGATTTATTCTTATTTGATTCAATTACCAATTCATTTAAATTACAAGTTCCTCAACCAGAAGTTGAATTAAAATTAATTGCTTTAAATAATTGGGAATTTACTTTATATATTATAAGTAAAGATTTATCAGTTCATTTTAATACAACTATTAATAAAAGTATGAATCCAACTTTTAATTTTGAACACTTTTCATTTATATTTAATTATTTTTTAGTCCAAAATAATTCTGAAATTTCAGCATTTTCATGGTTATTAAAATTTAATAATTTTGATGATTTATCAATATTTCAAAAATATTTTATATCATCAATGTGGGAAACTATAAATAAAACAAAATTTATTAAATCCGACAGTTCAGATCAGAATTATTTAACTGATGCATTTACAAATTTAAAAGTTGATGATACAACTACCGATGAAGAATTTCAAAGTATTGATGAAGCAGAACCTGAGCAAATTCAAAGAAAAACAATAAAAGATTCCAATAAGAAAAAGAAAAAGCAAACTTTGTTTGTTGCTGAAGAAGATGACGATGAAGATGATGAAGATGATGAATTTGGTGATAATGAAGAAGTAGTAGCTCATAATAAATTTAAATCAATTAAAGACAAAAATAGTAATTTATCAGTGGGGTATGCCAATAATCGAAGTTATGTTGCAAGAGGTGATAAACTTGGAGTATTTAATAGTTATAATGATGGACTTTCATTTCAAACCACTATATCGAATTTGACTGATTTAAAAGGTAAAACATTTATACCAGAAAAGATGTTATTACATCAACAAGATCAATATATGATTATGGCAAATAAAGATCATAATAATAAATCATTATATAAAATGGATTTAAATCGTGGAAAAATAATTGAAGAATGGGAAATTGATAAAAGCAATCCAATTGTTTCTTATGCTCCAAATACAAAATTTTCTCAACTTACAAATGATCAAACTTTAACTGGTATAAGTGAAAATGGATTATTTAATATTGATCCAAGATTATCAGGTTATAAATTAGTTAATGATAATACTTATAAATCTTATAAAACTTCTAAAAATCAATTTCTGACTTTAACAACTACTGAGCAAGGTTATTTAGCCGTAGGGTCAGAAAAGGGTGATATAAGATTATATGATAGATTAGGTATTAATGCCAAGAGTGCATTACCATCATTAGGAGAACCAATAATTGGATTAGATGTTTCAAAAGATGGTAGATGGTTATTAGCTACTTGTGAAACTTATTTATTATTAGTTGATACAAAAATTGGATTTGGACAAAAGAATACTGGTAGTTTAGGATTTACAAAATATTTTGATAAGGATAAGAAACCAATACCAAGAAGATTAACTATAAAACCAGAACATGCCGCATTTATAATTGCTGAAAATCATGGTAAACCATTAAGTTTTACTCAAGCTAGATTTAATACAGGATTAAATTCAAAAGAAGCGAATATTGTTACATCATCTGGTCCTTATGTAATTTCTTGGTCATTAAAGAAAATTTTAAATGGATCTGATGATAGTTATACAATTAAACGATATTCACAAACGATTATTGCTGATAATTTTAAATTTGGATCTAATTCAAATGTTATAATTGCATTACAAGATGATGTTGCTATGATAAATAGAGAAAAATTGGATCAAGTTGGTAAAGTTATGAAACGGAAAGTTTCGAAATCATCAGTCGTTAAGACTTATGATTAAGTCATTGAATTAAGATTCATTCATTATTCATTATATATATATATATAGGGTAAACTGTAGAAATATTTAATATACAAATTAATTAATTAATATATTATTAATATTAATCATAATAATAATAATAATAATAAGATTTTATCGACGTAAACCAAATGATCGTTTTAATTCATCAATCCAAATTATTCTAAATGCATTAAACTTATGAAATCTAGTTGGTTTATAATTTTCAAATGGGATATTTTGAAATTTTAAATTTGTATTAGGATGAGGATTATAGGGTATTTTATTAATTCTAGCATGAATTCTTCGAACCCAATTATTAAATGCAGGTGAATCTATTAATTTATAGTAAAAGAATTCTTGTAGATTCCTAGGTTGTCTCATTAGACTAGTATATATGTTATTGTTATTGTTGTTATTTAGTAGTTGAATATATATTGGATAATATTGATTTCTGTTAAGAAGAAATTGTTTTAATTGAATATATTTTTTGTTGTGTGGTTTAAAAATTTATATATGTGAAAATCACATATATTAAATTTTAATTAGCAATATTTTTTTTAACTATATATTTAGCATACCATTAACACCATTAACACCATTAACATTAACATTATTATTATTACATGATAAATGATAAATGATAATTATTTAATTTAATTATTAATAGTTTATATATATTACAATAGTTAAGAATATATATATATATATATAAATATAAATATATTAATATACAGGAACGCTACATAGTTAACCTAAATGGGACATTTTGTCAACATCTCTAAAATATCAAAAATATCAAAAATATCAAAATATTAAAATATATCATCTTCTGAAATATATACGTATATGTATATATATATATATTTATAATTAACCAACTCATCATAACAACAACAAACAACAACTTAAATAAATTATATCAACAACAATCCAATAGCATTTATTTATATATTATTTATCATTATCATCATCATCATCATTCATTACCCTTACCACTCATTTACATCCATATACATTTACCACTCAAACTAAAATATGGAAATAGATAATTCCTTTGATAATGGCTCAATGCAGCGACTCTTGGATAATGATATTTACAAACTAGATTTAACTGAATTAATTGATGATTCAACAATAAATAATAATAATAATAATAATAGTAATAATAATAATAATAATAATAATAATAATAATCATATAACAAGTCCACAAAATCAAAAGAGACATTTAAGTGACTTCTTATCCACAACTAAATCTTCAACATTAACGACAACATCATTATCATCATTCTCACCTACTATACTAAGACCCAATCTTCAAGATAACAATCAAATAACCAATGAATTATTTCAAGTTACAAATCAATTAAGAAAATCAATAGACTCTGAACAACAGCAGCAACAACAACAACAACAACAACAATTATCTATAATTCAATATTCAAATGAAGAAGAATACGATGATATGTTTTTCCCCAATAGACGATTAAATAATGATAAAGTTGAAAAATTAGTTGAAAATTTAGGTTTAAGAAATGGTAAATTAGTAGAAAATTTTGATTTTGAATTAGATGATCAATTAAGAACAAGATTCTTTAAGGGTAGATTTAATAAGAATAATATTGATACGAAAGATGAATTAGATATTCAATTAAGTAATTATCTTAATCATTCATCGTCACCTTCATTACCAATTATTACTACTAATAATAATAAACGAAATGATAATAAAGAAAATCTTTCACCTTCACCTGATCCATTAAAATCAATTCATAATAAAGGAGCAAATTCAATTAAAAAATCAAATAAAACTTTTTTTAGACCTTTAAGATCAAATAATTATAATAATAATAATAATAAACAAATTATACCAGTTTTAAAACCACTTTCAAATGCTCCAAATATTGATAACAAAAGAAGTGAATTTAACTTTTTAGAAGAAAATAACTGGTCAACTGGGAAAAGATTATGTTCACCAAAACATCGAAGAAATATGGTACCGTATAAATCATCTATTAAATATAATAATGATAAGAATATTAAAAATAACAATATATTTATAGTTGAATCACTGACAGGATTAATTAATGATGCCACAAAATTTGGAACTGAATTAAATTCATCAAATTGTGATGATTTCCCATTACCAGAAGATATTAATGAAATTGTTCAAATTCCAACTAATGAAGATCCAAAATCTAAGATTTCTAAAATGGCTATCATTAAAATTATACCAAGATTTTCTATAAATAATAATAATAATTCTAATAATAAGAATAAACCAAATAATGAAAATCAACATATATCAAAGGGATTTTATAATGAAAAAGATTATATGAAATATAATGGAGGTATAATTCAAGCAGAAAATTCTGGAGTTGAAGTAATTGGTCAATCAATTAATATATTAGATAAGAAAACAGACAATAATAGTAATAATAAAGATAATAATGATAGTTCAAGTAATAGAAAAGTACGATGGGCAGATAAACTTGAATGGTAAGACATTCTGTAATAATAATATATGTATATATATATAGTAATCAATATGTAATGAAATTATAGTTAATTAATTAATTAAATTAATATTTAATTTAATTTATATCTCTACTACTTAAAATAGAAATTTTAAAGACGTGGAGATTTTTCATTTCGCGTTGAAATTTTTTTTATCAACAAACACAAGATATACACACAAGACAACTACAAATAAATATACATTACTAACCTATAATTCACTATCCAATATGTCTACCTTCTTCGATGAAATGAAAAAGAACTTCACTGAAGTTGCAATTACTGATGATAAAATTGATACTGCCAGTTTTTTAGAAGCTTCAGAATCAGTAGTTAAATTATTTGATTTACTTGGTTCATCAGCATTTGCTGTTGTTCAAAAAGATATGACAGGTAATATTGTTAAAATCCGTACTAAATTATTATCAGATCCAGTCAATAATTCAACTTTACAAGACTTAATATTAACTGAATCAACTACAAAATCAAAAACTGCCACTCAAGGTTTATTATGGTTATCAAGAGGTTTGCAATTTACTGCTCAATCAATTAGAGAAACGGTTGATAATCCAAGTTTTGAATTAACCAAAACTTTCACCGATGCTTACGGTAAGACTTTATCTCAGTACCATGGAATACTTGTTAAGCCAATTTTTAAATTAGCCATGAAAGCTTGTCCATATAGAGTAGATTTTTTTGAAAAGTTAGGTTCAAATCAAGAAAAAGTTAATCAACAATTATTACAATGGTTAGAAGCTTTAGAAAATATTGTTAAAATCATCTTTGATTTCTTTACTTCTGGTAATTATGGTAAAGGTTTATAAATATACACACAACATTAGACTTATAACTTTATTTTTAATTAATTATACTATTACTATATACAAGATTCTATTCTCCTAATTATTCATTTCATTCCTCCTCTTCTCTACCAATTCTTTTAGTTTCTTGCATTAATTCATATAATTGACCAATTTGTTCAGGAGACATTTTTTCTAAATCTTTTTTATTTAATTTACCTTCAGTCCAAGCATCCTTATCAATGCTTTTTAAATAATCTTGCCATTCTGTTAAAAATCCAACTATATGTAATGGATTATCAATCTTTTGATGGGCTCTAAATTCCGCTTTAACATAATCATCACCTAAAAGTCTTAATGCTGGGGGTAATTTATATCTATGAGCTCTTAATATGGATCTATAAAGTTTCAACGGAGGAAGTAATGGTTCAACATCTCTGGCTGGTCGACGTGGACGTACTAATCTTACCAAAGTTTGTTTCATAGATTGTTTTGTGCCTCAAATTGAATTGATTTATATTTATGATTATACACCATAAGAAAAGTTGATATTTCGAAAAATTATTTCTTTAACAAAGAAAAAAAAGACTCCACGTGACTTTTTTTTGATTTTGGTTATATGTTTGTTTGTTTTGCAACTGAATATTAGATATTAAGATATATCGTGAATTACAATAGGTTTCTATCAATATTGATTATTCAATGCATTAGTTAACGAGGGTTTCATAGTTTTATGGCCTTTTCTACTTTAGGTATTAAAGTTATAAGAATTCACGAAAATATAAATCGTCAAACTGTTATTTTGTCTTGGTGTTTAGCTTTGCTTCGCTATGTTTACTTTTATGTTAAATGACGATATGTATTCTCAGAAACAAAAATAGAATTTCATAACTTCTGCATGATATATTTTCCTAAATGTAGTAAGACTATATGTAAATATTGTTTTTAAAATAAAAAAAAAACAAAAGAATTTTTACAAGTCTCCAATTCTGTGCATTTCCTAATTAGGAAATTTCTTCAAAATTAAACTAAAATTAGCCAAATACTGCAAATGACAGCCATTTAAATGATTTTATAAAAATAAAATACTATCCACGATGTTTTTATAAAATGGTTCTATTATTCTTTCATTGTGGTTTTCAAATTTTTTTATTCAAGCTAATCATTAAAAGCAAGCAATAATACCCAATAATGAGATTTGGATGTATAACAGCTTTAGCTATACTTGGTACCTCAATATTGGTAAATTCAGCTCCAACTGGAAGTTCACTCGCTCAATCTAAAGTTTCAGAAGATTATACATTTGATTATGAAGATGCATTAATTCAATTGAATTCTCAAGAAAACAACAACAACAACAATAATAATAATAAAGATGAAATAATTTCAAATATAATAAATCAGTTGAAAGATTCAAATTCAACTTTATATGAAACTTTTATAAATAAAGCATCAGAGGTTTCAGAATTTAATCATCATTTAACCAGAATAATAACCAATTCTATTAAATCTAAAGAAATTGATATATCCACATTATCATCAACTTTAAAATCATCAGGCTTATTATCACCCTTTTATCAATATACATTAGAAAATGAAGATTTAAAACCATTATCATTAAAATTGGCTAGCAAATTATACGAAGAAAATAATTCCCAACTCACAGAAGAAGAAGAAGAAGAAGAAGAAGAAGAAGAAATTACCCTTTCAAAGAGAGATACTGAAATAATTGATAAAATTATTGATTCAGTTAAAAATAGTGATTCATTATCAAGTGTTTTAAATTATGTTTTAAAAAATCAAAAAGTTGCAGAAGATGGAGAAAAAATATTATCAGCAGTATTTAAAAAGATACCAAAAGAAAAATTATTCGATTCAATTAAACAATCTGGAGCAATTGAAGACTTATTTAATAAAATTCAAGATTCTTCAGCTTTAAAGGATGCTTTTACAAAGGCAATACTGAAACTGATTTTATCTGGTAAACTATCAAAAAGAGATATACTAGATGATATAGCTAGTGATGTTGGTTTATCACTTTCTCCATCTCCAGTTTCGGCTCCATTACCAACAATTTCAACAACTGATGTTGTACCAACTATTCCAGTCACTAATTCAGTCGTCGTGCCTGTTGATACAATTCCAAGTTTAGTCGACCCAATTGATACAATTCTTTCAACTACATCTCCTTCAACAACTACAACAAGTGAGGGTTTGATTAATGGTATTTTAGGCGATATTTTAGGAGGGGATAGTAAAACAACTCCAGCGACAACAATCACTAGTAGTTTATTAATTCAACCAGCAGCTACTACCGTTGGTAGTACTGCCACTAGTAAGGGTTCATTTTTAAATGGAATTTTAGGTGATATTTTAGGAGGAGATAAAAGTCAAACTACAACTTCAACTGCAATTCCTTCAACTACTTCCTTACCAAAGTCAACATCTAGCGGCGGAAGTATAATAGATGACATTTTGAATGAACTCTTCCCGGATTCATCATCAACAGCTACACCATCCACTACACCATCAACTACAACGTCACCTGGTTCTTCATCTTCAACAACTTGGAAAAGCTTAATAACTGAACTTCTTCAAACTCTTGAAAGTGTGTTTGCTAATTTCTTTAAAGGATTAAACACAAATTCATCAAGCACTAGTACTAGTAGTTCAACTACTGGTAGTGGTTTATTAGAAGATTTAATTACCGTTGGTGGTGCTGTATTTGGAGCAATTTTTGATCATATTTCAAATACAAATTCTACAACTGGTTCAGGGGGTAGTATATTAGATGATATTATTCATACTGGTGAAGGATTAGTTTCTGATTTATTTGGTCATTTAAAAGATAGCAATTCAACAATTGGATCTGGTGGAAGTCTACTTGATGATATACTTCATATTGGTGAAGGATTGTTTGCTGATATATTTGAAGGGGGCAATTCAACTTCAAGTACTAAATCTATATCGTCATCAACAACAGGTGGAGGTTTATTAGACGATTTGGTTCATATTGGTGAAGGATTATTTTCTGATTTATTTGGTAAAATAGCTAATTCAAATTCTACTGCTTCATCATCTGGTGGTGGAAGCTTTTTAGATGATGCTATTCATATTGGTGAAGGATTATTTACTGATATCTTTGACCATTTACTGAAAACCAATTCTACTTTGCCATCTGGTGGTAGTTTATTGGATGATGTAGTTCATATTGGTGAAGGGATATTTGCTGAATTACTTAGTTACCTTAAAGGTCAAAGTGGTACTATAATTGATACATTACTTGGATTTGCTAAATCTATATTCAGTGAAATTTTTGGCAATCTTACGTCTGGTTCAAATGGTGGATTATGGGGTGATATAATTAGTATTGGAAAATCACTCTTTTCAAACGGATTTGTTTATGTTGAGAATTATTTAGAACAACATGGAAGTTCATTGTTTCATGATTTATTAGCTATTGGAGGTGGTTTAGTAGCAGATTTGTTTGATCATCTTAAATCTGGTGGAACTGGCTTTGTAAGTGATATATTTGGTATCTTAGGAGATTTATTCCATTCTATCTTTGGTGGAAGTAGTACTAATTCATCCAGTAGTCCATCATCAGGAGGTGGTAGTTTACTTGATACTATTGGAAGTTCAATAATAGCTGCTTTAGGTGGGGGAAAGAATGGTTCAACTACAACATCTTCTCCTTCCGGTTCAGGAAGCCTTTTTGGATCTTCAACTACTGGTACAGCAAAAGCATGTTGTTGTAGTACATCATCTAAGAGAAAAGCAAAGAGATCATTAAGAAGTAAACTAAGAAGAAGTGTACGTTCATCGTTAAGATCGATTCATAAACGAAAAGCTGAAGAATTTACAAAATTAAAGTATATTCAATTTATTGATTCATTATAATTGGACGCTAATAAATTAAAAATAACAAATTAAAAATTTGAAAAATTTTATATATATAATAGATAATATAAATATAAAATTACATACCTATAGTTCTAATAAAATAAAAATGTTTTTATTAAATATTTAGAAAATGCGTTTTTTTGGTAATTGCAGAAATTAAAAAATAAAAAATAAAAAATAAAAAATAGTAATAACAAAAAAAAAATGGGGTAATAGGCGTTATTTTACATTGTTTTTAATTATATACTTTTTCTAAATTTAGTAGATTTTATTAAAAATAAAATACATAGAATAAAACATTTTTAGTTGGCTGTGAGGTACATAATAATAATTTATTTTTATAATTTCTCCTCAATAAACCAAGATATTCTCTTTTTATTTTCAAAGGATTTCTTATTTTCATGTGAGTTGAATATAAATAAGATTTTATTTATACGAATTGGTACTTTTTATATATATATATCGTTAAAACTTAATATACCCCTTCTTTGTACAATAATTATGAAGTATACGTATATAAATAAAACTGATCGTCACATCATCTCTCCTTTTCTTTCTTTAACCAGCTTCTTGTATTATTAATATTATTATTATTATTCTAGTAATTGCAATTTGTTAGACGAAAAAAAAAAAAATTGTTGTTTTTTTCATTTTTCTTAGCAACAAAAATTATTTTAATTTTTTAACTTTTTTTTGTTTTTGCACCCTTTGGTTTTATATGCAGGTAATTTCCTAAAACAGATATTAATTTAGTTACCCTAAAATGGATAGTAAAAATTATTATCCTAACTTAGCACCAAATTTTAGTTCCAAAAATTTCCAAATATGGTGTACTAATATTTATAATTAGTAGTTTTAAAAAATACTATCCTATATATCTAGTTTAATACCCAAACAACTTTGAATTATTCCAATAAACCCTTTAATTTATACAATTATCATTCATTCTTTCGTTTTTTTATCATCAAAACTGTCCTTTAAAAAGGTATCTCCCCCATTGAAAAATCTAATGTCATTGTGAATATACCTGGAGAAAACATACAATGAGGATATCGACAGTATTCAATTCAATATTGATAACATCAGCAGTTGCGACAGCAACAATAGTTGAAAATGAAATTGATGAAATAATAACACCAATAAAACATAAAAGATCATTATTAAGTGGATTACTAGGAGCATTACTGGGATCATCACCAAGTTCAAATGTTGAAGACACAGTTGCACCAGCTGCAGCCCCAGCACCAGCTGCAGCTTCAGTTTCTGCTGCAGCTCCTGCTCCTGCTGTTGCACCAGTTGCTTCAGTGGCACCAGTAGCTGGACCAGTTTCATCAATTGCTGCATCACCAATAGCACAATCATCCATACCAATAATACCTGGAACAACAACAGCGTCAACAGTACCAATTATACCAACCACTTCAAGTACAATAATACAAGCACCATTAGTAACTTCAGCAGTACTTCCACCACTTATTAGTTCTAATACTATAAATACCAATACTCAAATAACAACAACGGACGATTTATTTGGATTTCTTAATTTACTTTCATCATCTTCATCACTTAGCTTATCTAACTCAAGCTCATCATCATCAAGTACTTTATCAAGTTCTTCTACATTTGCATTATTCCCAACCACAACCACAACTGCATTAAATCCAACAACTTCATCATCATCATCATCAAGACAAACAACCACTACCGGTGGATTCAATCTTTTTGGTTTATTTGCTACTGCAACAACATCAACCCCTGCATCTACTACTACAAGTTCTAGTATTACACTGGAAGATTTATTAGGATTTGAAACAATATCATCATCATCAAGTTCTAGTCTTGTACAAATTTCCAGCTCTGTTACTAGTTCATCATCAGCATCACAAGCTACAGAAAATCTTTTAAATGAATTGTTTGGTATAAATGATGCTACTACTACATCATCAAGTTTATTAAATTTATTACCAACATCTCTGAGTTCGAGTTTCATTTTAACTAGTTCAGCTGCAGGAGAATTAAGTTTACTCGCATTATTTCCAACCACAACATCATCATCATCAGCAATTTTATCAAGTTCAACATTATCTACTCCAGCTACTACAACTGCAAAAGGTTCATTACTAGGAAGCTTTTTTGGTTTATTTGAAGCTGATTCTTCAGATCTGGATTCTTCAAGTTCAACAACTTTAGCATCGTCATCATTATCATCCGTTTCAGGAATTTCTTTGCCAAATGTTGTACCAGCTTTACTTAGTGATCCTTTAGATCTTCCAACATCAATTCTCGGTGACATTCTTCCATCTGTCAGTTTAGATGTTAGCATTGGTCTTCCAACAATTAGTTTAGATCCCAGCAGTTTAGGACTTAGTATAGGTCTTCCAACTATTAGTGCTGATCTTAGTATAGGACTTCCTAGTTTAGATCTCCCAAGTTTAGATCTTCCAACACTTAGTCTTCCAACGCTCAGCTTAGATCTTCCAAGTATTACTTTACCAGACATATTTCCAGCAGCTACTGATGATGATGAAGATTGTGAAACTGATAGTGATGACTTGACTGGCTTACCAACCATTAGTATTCCTACTGGGTTGCCAAGCTTAAGTATTCCAGGTCTTTCTACTGATGATGACGAAGACTGTGAAACTGAAAGTGATGACTTTACCGGTTTACCAAGTATTAGTATTCCAACTACATTTACTGGTTTACCAAGTTTAAGTTCTACAACTGATGACGATGAAGACTGTGAAACTGAAAGTGATGACTTTACCGGTTTACCAAGTATTAGTATTCCAACTACATTTACTGGTTTACCAAGCTTAAGTTCTACTACTGATGACGATGAAGACTGTGAAACTGAAAGTGATGACTTTACCGGTTTACCAAGTATTAGTATTCCAACTACATTTACTGGTTTACCAAGTTTAAGTTCTACGACTGATGACGATGAAGACTGTGAAACTGAAAGTGATGACTTTACCGGTTTACCAAGTATTAGTATTCCAACTACATTTACTGGTTTACCAAGCTTAAGTTCTACGACTGATGACGATGAAGACTGTGAAACTGAAAGTGATGACTTTACCGGTTTACCAAGTATTAGTATTCCAACTACATTTACTG
>JAJMJS010000090.1:0-29845 GCA_030563665.1 Scheffersomyces broadrunensis | reverse complement strand
TTGTTGTTTTCTTTGTCTTCTGACTAATAGTAAACCAACAGCCAATAAGATTTTAAAGAAGTAACCTGAATAAGAACCAATATCAACCACCAAGTTATAAGCATCACCTGCAGGAGGAGCCAACAAGACAATTAAATTAACAACCCAAGTGATGAAGACTGGTAAAACAGGAGTACCAAATGGTTTTGTAGATGTCCAAGCTCTTGGATATGGCAAAACGCCCTGTCTACCACATTCTCTTAAAGTTCTTGAAGTACCAACAAAGACAGTTAATAAATGACCTAAAGCAGATAAAGCAATTAAACTATCTAAAGCTTTTGTTGCTGAACTTGTACCGAATACATTCTTGAAAAACTCAGCAGCAATTAATTGACCAGCAGCTTTAACTTCTTTAACTGTACCAACACCAGCGTAAAAAGTGGTGATAAGTAAAATGTAGATAAAGAAGATTGCAATGACAACACCTGGAATAAAGTATCTGAATAAATTCTTGGTCTTTTTTGGATTTGATTCACCAACCATTCTAAAAACATATTGAGTACCACCATAAGAGAATGAAACTTTAATAATAGCATTTGCAATGGCATTACCATCACTAGTTGATCCAACCCAAGAATCTCTGAACACAGCTTTTGGATCTTGAACTCTTGTACCACCACCTAATACAACAAACCCAGTTATAATGATAAAGACAATGGTAACAATCTTAACAAATCCTAAAAGATTAGCTAATCTTAAACTCCATTTTGAATTCGCAGTTGTAATAACAGCAGCAAATGTAAGAATTGCCACACCAACACCTCTTTCTTTCCAAGTGCTCAATTCCGTACCTGAAGCATTTAAAACAAAAGTACCAAAAGCAATTGCAGAAGAAACCGAGAATGATAATACAACAGAAACAGCAGCATAAGCAGTTGGAACTAAGAAATCCGGTTTTGGATAAGCTTGTTCTAAATAAGCAACATCACCACCTGATCTCTTTTGAAAATAAGTTGAAAATTCAACGTAAACAAACACTTCAAAAAGAGCAATGAAGAAACCAGCAATCCAAAGTACATAACTTGCACCAACTGAACCAATTGAATTTAAAACAGACGATGGAGTTAAAAAGATACCAGTACCGATAATACCTTGAATAACCATATAGAATGCCGAAACATAATCTAAATTATAACCTAATGGATTTTTTGATTCGACAGGTGCACCATTAGCATTTTGAAAATCTTCCGAAGTTACACTATCAATATCTTTATGAATTTCTTCTTGATTTTCATCAATACCAATAATTGGTATAAGAATTTTCTTAAGTATGTTACTCATTGCTTTTAAAAAATAAAATAAAACAAGCTTTTATTGAAGATCTAAAAACTTGTAAAATCTGTCAATTGAAATAGTCAAGAAAATAGTAGATCAAAATTATTTCTTGGAATTAATGGAACAGTTATGGAGAGATGCCCTTATATATTTATATAGGAAATGGAAAAGGTATGGATTTGTATGAAATTCTGGGCAAGGTGAGAAATTATTATTTAAAACTTAATTAAATTAAAAATGATAAATTAAAGTCAATAAGCGAATAAAAGTGGTGTTAATTAGTTATTAATTAAATTTTAATAATTAACAAAAGTAATTAAGCCACAACTTGGTATATTCTATAATTATTATAAAATAAAAATTTGCATTCGTTTGCGTTTAAGCCGCCGCCCTTTTATTTTAGAAAATATAATATATGGCAGGCTGAAAGTGCAGGAAATTTCGCAACCACAGTTTTAAAGGTATAACGACGACAACCTCATCACGAACCACTTAAAATTAAATTAAAATTAAAATTAAAATAAAAATAAAAATTTAAATTTAAATTGGTGATTTTTCAATTATCATTACTTTAACACTTATCAATAGAACAAAGAATAGATAAGGGGGTTAGATGACCTTATTTATGATTTAGTTTCTCCTCACTTTATTTATCTTTTATAATAAAATATGTTTCTCTTGGTTGTTATTGTTAAAGTATAATTTTAAATGAACTTCTATTATATAATAATGAATGAGTTGATCTTTTCAAGGCTTTGTTTATTATTATTTTGCCAAGCCCTTTCTCCCCTACATTTTGATTTAATATATTATTTAAAAAGTTCAATATGCAATACGGAAAAACCCTTGTTTGATAATCTTATTTTAATTGTGTATATTTCCAGAGGCAGGAAATTTTTTAATTTTTTAATTTTTTAATTTTTTTAATTTTTAGGGAGAAAATTTATTTTTAGTGATCGGATGCGAAAGTTTCCGATAAAGATCGGTAACAATTTTTTAATTTTGGTAAGGCATTTTAAAATCTGTGGATACACCAATTCAAAACAATGAATTAATTAAAAATATCCACTAAAGTTTAGATTAGCGATAATAAAAATTAAAAGTTATAAAATGTTTCAAATACGAAAAGTCATTAGGTTGATTGCAATTAATTTTAATTAACGCCATTCTATAATTATATAAATAACCAAAATAACTAGCAACCACAGTAGTGAATTATGAAAAATATGAGGAGATTCTTAACTGTTATATATATATCATAACCTTAAAAAGAAGAAATTTATATTTATTTCTAATAATCGCTCATATTTTGAGCATGTCAATTGAAATATTGGAATATATCTTACTTATACATAATATAATAAACCAAAAATTTATAAAACGAAAAATAAAATTAAATAAAAAAAATATATAACAATATAAAAAAAAGTTAAGATAGAGTGAAATGAAAATGAAATAAATGAAAAGCAAGCAATATAAAATAGTAAATTAAAAATAAATAGGGTAATACGCTACATAACTAACAAGATTTGACCTTAATGCCTCTCTCTTTTTTGTTTTAAATTTTTGTTTTTAGCTTTTTTTTTAAAAAAAAATATTATTATTATGATTATTATTATTATTATTATTATTTGGAAAGGAAATATGGAAGTAAGAATGTAGGAAATGTCAGATTCATTTTCATTATTTGGACTATATGCAAGATATGATAACATTACAAGGAATAAATTATTCTTATTAAAAATATATATTCTTTTTTTTGTTTGATTGAATTATTCTTGACCAAAACCAACAGTTTCTTCAACTGCTAAAGTCAATTTTTGTCTTAAACTTTCATAATCAACATATGGTGGTAAATCAACTCTGTTAAAACATGTATGAGATTTTGGTAATTGATTCGATTCACCAGCTTTTTCAATAGTAAATCTTCTTGGACCATCAGAACCTTGTAAATCTTTAAAACCATTAACAGGAATTCTTGAAGTACCAGTAGTAAATTGTAATAATCTTGCCTTTTGTTCAGAATCCCATTCTTTAATACATTTCCAAAACCATTGAATAACTTGATCACTTTCTTGATATCCTCTATAATCAGTATGTTTTTTCCAATCTTCAACATCAATTTCTGCTAATCCACCAATTAATAATTCTAATTCACGTTCATCAAATACATTAACTAATTCTTGAGGAATTAAATCATTAAATCCATCAATAAATGCTTTAAATTGTTCTTCAACTCTTCTTGAAATTTTCCATTCTGATATTAATTCAACATATTCATGTTTATTTGTTTCAGTAACTTCAATTTCACTTCCACCTGGTTTTAAATCAACTTCAACAACTTCACCAAATCTTTCATCTTCAGCACTAAATGTTAAATCTAATATATTAGTTATATCATTATCAAGAATCCATTTTAATGATCTATAAAATTCAGCATCAACACCTTCCATATCTTGTAATACAACCTTTTTATGTAACATCATTTTATATAATGCTCCAACAAAAAATGCATCTAAAAATCTTCTATGAAATACACCTAATCCAACAACTCTACCAATAAATTTAAAATAATTTAAATGTTCAGGATTAATACCAGAATTAGTATTAATTTGTAATGTATAATTATCATGCGATGAATATTCGAATAAACAATAAAATGGATTAAACATATCATGAGATAATAAAAAGAAAAATTCACGAGAAACTCCACCATAATCTAATCCTTCTTCACCATCAAATTTAATCATTAATCTTTTCTTTAAATCTTCAGGGGTTTGTCTCATAATTTCTTGATAAGAATCTTCAAATATATGATCTCTTCTAACTTTAATATGACATTGACCTGGTAAAATTCTTAATGCTGGTTGAGATCTAAAATAAATAACTTTTCTTCTAAAATCACGTTTATATTGTGGAACACTTTGATCTAATGATGATGGTAATCTTGGATCATCCCAAGTAGTTGTTTTAGTATTATGATCAACAAAATAAACTCTAGCCGTATTAGTTAATCTCATTTCCCAACCCGATGGTAATGGACCTAATTGACTTACAGGTTGTTGTTGAATAGTTGTATTTGGACCGAAAGTACGAATATATTGTTGTCTTCTTGGATCTACCCAAGTTGTTGTTCTTGTATTATGATCAACAAAATATGGCCTAGCTTCACTTGTAAATCTCTGCTCCCAACCAGAAGGTAATTCTCCTAAACCACTTGTTGTTGCTCCTGATGCTGCCATCGATACAGCTGCTCCAGGACTTACAGGTGGTTGACCACCAGTTGAATTAACAGTTACATTGATACTAGTTTGACTAGTTGATGCTGAAGATAAAATTGGTGATTGAGGAGTTTCACCTGGTAAAGTTCTTCCTCTATGTTGTCTTCTTTCAGCTTCAGTTGTAGTTTGTCTTTGTTGACCTCTTTCTGTTTCAGTCTGATCTAAAGTTGGTCTTTGCCACGTTGTTGTTCTTGAATTATGATCAACATAATAAGTTCTACCATAATTATCAGTTCTTCTTTCCCAACCCGGTGGTAATCTACCATATTGATCTTCAAATGATGAATATTGTCTATTTTCATTGGAATGGTTATCTGGTGCACCCACCGGAGGAGGAGGGGCTGCTGCAAGTCTATTATTATTGGCATTGTTATTATTATGATTTGAAGATATATTATTTGTAGTAGTAGTAGTAGTAGTAATAGTAGTATTATTATTATTACCATTTCTAATATCCATTGCATTTGAGCCAGGTCTTGCATCCCTTGAATAAGATATTACAACAATGATTTTACCACTAACTACTAAAGTTTCATTTGATTTTTTTAAATCTCTTGTAATAGTTTCTTCTGAACTTGGTACTGATAAATCAATAACATCACCAACTCTAATATTAACTACTCCTAAAAATCCTTGATCTTTCTTTTTAAATTTCTTTTGATCAAATACTTGAATAACTAAAATAGAATCTTCTTTAACATGAAATGGAAATGTTTCATTCCAATAAGGATTTAAAGTCTTCTTAGCAGTTTTTGTAGTTTTAGTTTGAGATCCATCAACGGTTATAACGGCAAATGGATCAGGATGCCGAAATACATCACGTTTGTAAAGGGATTCAGCAGCAACCACCTTAACACTGATATAAGAGGGTGATTGTCTTGTGGATGACATATTCAAAGGATTTTATATATGTATATGTCAAACAGTAATAATATAAATGATAAATAAAATACTATGAATAAAAAATAATGTAATAATGACAAATAAATAAACAAGTACTGAGAATAGATGAAAGGTATTCTATATGGAAATGGATTAGTATGTTGATTTAGGTTGGTTCGTTGATTAATAGATCTGATATGGTATTAATATATTTTTATATATATATATTTATATATTTCTTCCTTTTTATAAATAGTTAGTCACTTGGTCGTAAAAAAATATGACTATTTATGGTATGAGGATAAGGAAAGAATTTCTGATCTAATAATGATAGTAATAATTTTTGAAAGAAAGATCAAATGATCGTGTATGGGGTCTATGCAGTGTATGATTCTATAGATACCTAGTACAACTTAAGTGTGAAGGATTGATTGATTGATTGATTGATTGAAAGTAATGATGATAAATATTTTAAGTAAGAAACCCCTTTTTCAAAAAATTTCTAGTTCTATTTTTTTTCTGTTTTCTGTTTTTTTTTTTTTGAACGTCTTTTTTATTTTTTGTTGTTTGTTGTTTGTGGGCACAGTTTTTTTTTATTTTCTTAACAGCCTTTTTTTGTTTTATTATTATTGCTGTTAAAAAATTTTCTAGTTAGAAAATATCTAACACTTTTACTTCAGACTTTAGTGTAGTTGTAGCTTCTCTTTGTTAGCTATAACATATATAGATATAGATGTATAGTTAAAGATTGATATAGTCCGAAGTATGTATTAGAGTTCACGAGGCAATAACAATAACTAAAACAGGAAAGTATTATCACACCACTACAAAATGAAGAATGAAAAATGAAAAAATTATTATTTATTATTTATTATTTATAATATATAATGATGATAATATAATTATTAAAAATACATATTTTAATTACTAAATTATATTAAAATAGACTTATAAATCTTACTAACAAGTTAGTAAATATGTTAAAAGTATTCTATCATAGGATTTGTATACAGGAAACTGAAATTTTATTACTATAATTAGTCATTATTATATATTTTATATTATTATATATTATTAGATTAAAACACTATACATAGAGAGTATTATTATTATTATTATTATTATTATTATTAACAATAGTATTGTCATTAAGTTCATTAAACATATTGGTATTGAAAGATGTATCGAAATCAAAATTATCTAACAAATTGAAATTAAAACTGATATCTCGTTTATGATTAATCATTGGTGATGAATTAATTGATGAAGGTGGAGAAGTATTTATACTTTCAATTGAATCATTTCGATTAGTATCGTTGAATAATATAGAATCTTGTGTAGAATCTGGTGAAATTGTTGTAGTTCTAATAATAGTAGTAGGTGTATTATTATTATTATTATTATTATTAATAGGATACATTATTGGTTCGGTCGAATCAATAGAATAAGCAGAATGATTGTTCTTATTATATATTGATGGTTGAGTAAAATTAAAATCATCATAATCTTCATTATGATAAATTTCAGGTGTAGTTTCTTTGGAAAATATAGTCATATCAATATTTAATTTATATGAATCTTGATTAAATTCTTCTTCATTATCGCCTAATAAGGTATCATTTGACATATTATTATTATTATTGTTATTGTTAGTATCATTGATTGGTAATGATTTGATTGATAATTCCTTTACAGTTGGTTTTCTGGATATTGATAAAGGTTTTATTATTTCTTCAATTGGTTGATCAATTTCTTCAACTAAAGTACTAGCCGAATTTTCAGATTGAATTAATAATTCAATATCTTCTTCAGTATAATATAATTTATTTGGATTAATATTAATATTAATTGCATCATAAATTTTAGAATGTAATCCAAAAAATGATGAACCATCAATTGATAAAACTTTTAAATCTTCATTGTCTTTTGAACTACCTTTAATTGATTCCATTCCAATTATATTCGTATTTGATGCCGGTAATAAAGTACCACATTGTCTTTGATTTAAACAAGTTTCTAATTTATTTGAAGTTGGATTAAATAAAACACTATCAAATCCTTCCTTTAATGAACAATTTCCCGATATATTATTATTTTCAGTTAAATCCCAATGAATTATATTCCCATCTTTTCCACCACTAAATAAATCACCATTATTCCATTCTAAGCTAGTAACTTTATTTTGATGACCAATTAAATTAATATAACTTTCTTGCTTTCTAATATCCCATAATCTTATTATATTATCACCATGAGCTCCAGCAAATATATTTTCATTATTAGGATTCCATTTAATTAAATTTGTATTTAATTTTTGTCTTGATATTTCAGTTATAATTGAAGTTGGGACATTAAACTTTGGTTGAGTTCTTAAATCAAACAATGAAACTCCAAATTTCCCACATATTCCAATAGTATTAGTATCAGTTGGTATAGTTTCAAAATTATTTATTCCCTTTATAGTAGTTATTGAAATTGGACTTGGACGAGATTGCGATTCACTATTTTTAATATCCCAATAAAATAAATGATTTTGATATAATGATAATAATGAATCATTAGATCCCATGGTATTTAATTTTGAAATAAATGAGTTTTTATTGATTGGCTCTTGCTTATTCTTTAAATGTTTTCTATGATTAAATCGTTTAATAATTTCTGCTTGATATTCTTCATCATCATCTTTATTATTATTATTATTATTATTACTATTATTATTATTCTCAGGAATAAATACTAAATGTGCATACCCTTTACTATTACCTGTCACAAGATAATTTTTATTTAACCATTTCATTCCAAATATATTTGGTAAACTAATTGTACTTTGATGAGTTAAATAATTATCAATTAAATTTAATTCATATATAAATAAATTAGATTCATTATTTCCACTGGATATAGCTAAAGTTGGTAAATCACTTTCATGATTACTTATAGCCATTGATGTTAAATTATAATTATTATCTGGTATTTTCCAATAATTCGATTTAATATTTAATCGATTTAATGAACATGATTGATTTAAAATTTGAGTATCTTGAGGATTATAATGATTTAACATCCAGGATGAATTATTAGTCTTAGAACTGACTTGTGAGTCTAAGCTTTCAACACTTGCTATGGGAGATAAATCTGAATTATACCGTTTAGCGTTTCGTCTGAATAATAACGTTGGTTCGTAATAATCACTCATCCTTATTGTTTGTAGTTCAAGTTAAAAAATGAAGGAGGAATAGTTATGGTAGAATATCCTCTTCATTCCTTCAAACTGAAGGATAATTTCTTATATATAACATATTATCATCATATTCATAGTATATACCTCTTATTGCAAGTAATAGCTGGTGATGATTACCTATTTAGTGGTATTCGTTAAATGACTACCGATGGCTGGCTGTAAAAAAAAAGTAGTGCGCAACTCACAAGTTTTTTTTATATTGTTGTTTGAGTTTTATTGTTAACAACCATGATAGATAATTCCTCATGACGTAACAACAGAATAACAATAACATTAGGTAAGGCTCTAAGTAGCTTTGAACGTTTTTGGCCCCAACTTGTGGTTCTCCATCTAGAACTGTCACATGATCAATTTGATAAAATTGTCATACTTTTAAAATACCAATATCAAAGAGTTACTTTAAGTTACAAAGATATATACTTTCAATTAGTTTTCAAAAATGTATGTTGAATCATTTTGTTCCCAATTCCAAAATATACATTGACCAAGACAAATTCGATCCAAGTGGTTATAAATGATCACAATAAGAATGATGGTAATGAACAAAGGGACAACCAAAATAATAATGATGAAGATGATTTGGATACTTTATTAAATATGATAGGTAATTTAGGATTTTATAGAACAATTAGGAAAAAATATGTTGTATCATGTATATTAGTATATGCTATTTATCCCACTATACTCAACCATATTCCTCAACTCTTGTCCGCCCTGCCTCCCTCTGAACTCCGCTCAAGAGTACTGCGTAGAGTTCCTCATTAGCACCCCTTAGCCTCACGGTACTGGGAGGAAAGGTCATTCCCTCGCGGGCTAGTTAACCTCCCAGCACCGCTAGTGCCAGATTGAAAACCCAGTGAGAGTACACTCCTCACTAATACCTAATTCTCCCCACCAACCTCTCACAACTGGGTGGCCAGCCCGGCACTAGAGTTCAGCCCGTCCCTTTTAAATTTTATTTTAACGTGGAGTAAAGTTATGAAACCTCCACCTCCTCCCCTTCCTTCTGTTTAGCGATTAGTTGCAGGTACAGTTAACCGCTTCGAATCTGTCTAAATCGTTGACAGGCTTCGTATCTTGGATCTAATTCTTAATCCAAAACCTTGAACGACATTAACCACTGATCCAACCCCACTTTTTGGTAATTTACGTTAAATAAAATCATCTTTTCTCTTGTCTATTTCTTTTTTGAATTTGCATAACAAAAATTCACTATGGTGCGTTTTGAGGTGGGATTTACCCATGTTTTTGTAGACTTGCTCTTATAGAGATTCAATTATATTATTCAAAGATTTTTTCTGCTTTTCCTCATTTTCCTTGGGTTATATTGTGGAGCATAATTTTTTCTTTGATGATACTTATTTCTTTTTAATTATATATAAAAATTTTTCAACCTGATTATTTCGCAGCAAATTTCAATGCCCTTTTTTATCAATTAACTTGAAAATTTTATTAACAATGACTTATAGTTACATATATAAATTATACTTAGATTTTGAAGACTAATCAATTTGTCATACTTAATTGTTTTAAAACGTACCTTTGTAAAATAATTTGGGGTCATGGCCCTAAATTCTTTGGAGGTTCGAGCTGCGACAGCATTGGGCTCGAATTTTTAATCCTTGAGGTTTTTTGAAACTACAAAAATTTGAACGACTTTAAAAACATACAAAATATTCTATTATACAACTTTATCTTCTTTTATAAATACAAGGTTTTAATAACCACTTACCTTCAGGATTAGATTTTCTTTTTGATTCTAATTCTTCTTTTTCAGTCTCTTGTTCGATGAATTTTTTCTTTCTCTCTAATTTAGCATTTCTTTCATTAATAATATCTTGAGATGGTTTAAAGAATTCAAATCTTGTAAACATTTTATTAGTATTATCTGTATTCTTATGAAAAAATCCACTTAACTTCAAAGTTTCAACGAATTCTTCACCTATATTATCTTGACTTTTATTATTTTTATTACTCGATTCAACAAATCTGGATTTAATTTCTGCAATCCATAATTCACCTCTTGGAGCTAAGATTCTTCTCGCTTCTTTAATAAAATCTAAGAAATTCGTACCCATTAAAGCTAAACAAAATATAACTATAGTACATGAATTATCGGGTAATGGGACATTTTTAATATCTGCTACTGTAATTCTATCATTATACTTTTGTAAATCAAAACTATGAACTTTTATATCTAAGCTTCTTGGTCCACCCGTTGGAAATCTCCTTTGCTTATTTCCTTTTTGAAATTTCTTCTTATCATTATTTGATTGATTTTGATTATATTCTTTAACAAAATTTGATACATTTAAAGATAATTGTGCTTCACCACATCCCATATCTGCAATAACAATCTTTTTATTAGCTAAACCTGGTAATCCACCAGGAGCATTTACTTGCTTATTAGAACCTCTTAATTTAATTTGATTTACAAACACATCAACTGGATTTTCTGGCCATGATTCAACTTGTGATCTAAAACCTTGATGATATTCATCGAATAAAGCAGGCTGATTTTTAATTAGCTCTAACGCCGATTCTGATGAAATAGTATATAATTGTTCGTTGATCCATCTAAATCTTGATCCAGATAATTTAGCCATCATTTTTTGTTGTAATGGGGATAATTTTTGAATTGGAACTGGATTAGTTTGAAGTATGGGTTGAATAGATTCATCTTGGACTTCTTCATGTTTTCTCTTTTTATCTTTCTTCTTTTCTTTGATGCTTGATTTAGGTTTAGGTACCTCTTCTTCTTCTTCTTTATTTTCATTTCCTACTTTTGATTCTACTGTTTCTGCTTCCTCATCATCATCGTTTTGGTCTTGAACTTGAACTGGAGTTTGCAGTTGTTTCTTTTCTCTTTTCTTTGCTCTTTTGGACTTCTTCTTCTCAGGAATCCCTCCAACAGCAACATTCTCCTCTTTAAGATTCCATCCTTCTACTTGAAACAATGCCATGATGTGCAGGTTAAATTCTTCTTGATCTTACTTGTTAAGATGCTCTTCTCAAAATTTCTAAAAAAAAAAAAATCTAACCACACACAAAAACACTGATAAAATAATAATAAAAACAAAAACAAAAACAAACAGAATCTAAAAACCAAACACCTAATATTAAATCATATACAATACACTTTTATATACATATATAATATGGAAACTATAGTAATATAACATATAGGTAAATGTCTAATAAATCATCCTCACCTCCAGCCATAGATTTTGCACCAGGTGAAAGTCATATAGCATTAAGGTATCCTAATAAATGTTTTTATGTACCTGAAATATTTCATTCATCAAAGACTTATAACATAGTTGTTCCATTATTCATCACAGATATCAATGATAGTCCATCCCTCGATACTATCTACGGACCAAGCTCCCATTATTTGCGGGATGTATTAATAATCAATAATCATCCGGTACGACGAGTCAGAATATTTGGAAGAATACTAGGAGAGACTTATAAAGACGTAGGGTATGGAACTAATAAAGTAAGTTTCGTAATGATGACTATTGATGATACATCAAGTGCATTTTGTCTGAAAATTTCTGTTAAGATAGATGAAACGAAATATATATCAAAGGGGTTTAAATTTGGACAAAATTATGGTAATTTAATTGAAGTTTGTGGGCTTTGTAAAATAGTTTATGGCATACGAGAAATTCATTCTGATTTTATTAATGTTCTTGCGAAAGCAAATGATTTATGTGTTGAAATAGATTATTGGAAATCAATATTAGAATTTAGACAACTGGTTTTAAGTATTCCATGGGAATATAATCGAAATGCTAAACTTATTGAGGGTGATAATTTTAGTGATGAACCAAGGTACGATAAAGAAGAAAGTGCAAGGCGATTAGACCGATCTAAAATACAAATCAATGATAATTTAAGTCAATTGCCTGATTTAATAAGAGAAGATTCAATAATCATTAATCATAAGAGAATGGGAGAAATTATACTGATATCCGATTCAGAAGATGAAGAGCAAAATGATGAAGAACAAAAGGAAGAAGAAGATACAATAGAAACAGATGAAACAGAGCCGGAAGAAGACAAAGAAGATATTCGAATTATTGGAGTCAAAGACGCTTCAATTCAAGTAATTACAGAATTTCAATTAACAATTGAATTTTTAAAATATATTATCAAACAAAATTTTGAGAATTTTCAATTAGTTGATATTTATAAAGATCCAAATTATTATAATCATTTAACGAATTATGTTCAATTACAATCAGCAATAACTAAGGTTCAAGATTTAAATACCAGTTATCAACAATCAATGAAATTTAAACAGGAAATTTTATTTCATAAAATAAGACATATATTACAAATTGATTATAAATTAATATCAGTTACCAAATCTCAAAAGGTAAAATCAAAGAATTTTCAATATTTTTATTATGATTTAACAAGTATATTAAATGCTATTCAACAAAAGAAACATTTAAAATTAAATGTTAATCAATATTTACAAATAATTTATAAGAAATTTAATATAGGTGAATCATTTCCGTTTAAAGCTTTAAATAGTTTGATAGATTATATAATTACTGAAGTTTTTCACAATCGATCGTATTGGAAATATGATCCAAAGTTTCAAGAATGGAATTTTAAATAATTTATATATAGTTTATATTTTAATACAGAAAATGGATCACAAAAATTACAAAAATTTTGTGTGTGTGTGAGAGTATGTTTATCTATCAAAAAAAAAAAATGCAAACGGGAAATACCGATAATATAATGTATTTGCTTCTTTAAATATTTCATTTTCTAAACAAAAACAACAATGGCAGACCCAATTACATGTCATATACTAGATACAACCATAGGCAAACCAGCTGGAGAAGTTTTATGTCAACTTTATTATCTTGGAGAGTTACCCGATGATAAACTTATTGTCAAGAAACAACCTACTGAAGAAATTAAACCATTTGCTATTTCTAAGACTGATAAAGATGGTAGAATTAAGAAATGGGTGATTGATCCATATTCAGATTTAAAAAGATTAGGTATAATCAATTCAAGTTGGCTGGAACTTAAACCGGGAATTTATAAAATTAAATTCTTTACAGCTAGTTATTTTAAGAAATTAAATACTTCAACATTTTTCCCATATATTGAAATTAGTTTTCAAATTCAAGATCCGGCTGATAATCATTATCATATTCCATTATTGTTGTCTAATCATAGCTATACTACTTATAGAGGAAGTTAAATTAGTTAAATTAGTTGATTTTTTTACTATTACTATTACTATTACTATTACTATTACTATTACTATTATAATAAAGTACCTTTATAAATATAAGTGTATTATATATCTAAAATAATTATATAAAATTTGTAAAGTTCGTTAAAAGAAAATTAATCGTTATATGAGTTATATGAATGGGAATATATGAATGACATTGAATGATATTATGAATATAAAATATTATTTTTATAAATAAAAAAAATGAGTATTATTTTGAGATTTTTCATGAACTAACATTTCATTACATTTATAATAATTTAATTCATTTTTAATTTTTGAAATTTCTGAAGGTTCAGTTAAAGTATATTGAGTAACTGCTTTATTATATCGTTTATACATATCTGCAGCATAAGTTTCATTGATTTCAATTTTATGAGAAAACATTACATTTTTCTTAATTGAAAGATTATTATTTTCTTCAATACTAAATTGAGGTAAATTATTCTTCCTTTTAAGTATAGTTGGTGATGATGGTAATGAATGAGTTTCTTTACTATTATTATTATTATTATTGATGTTTAAATCTTCAAATTTTGTAAGATTTATTTCTATAAATTTAAAATCTTTAAATTGTTTAATATATTTCAAATGAGGTGGTAAATTTCTCTTTTGATAATCAGTTAAATTATGAAATATGGTATATAATTGTTCATTATTAATAATAATTATTTCTTTTGAATCTTGCTTCCCATTACTCTCATTATTGTTAATATTTTCATCATCATCATATTCTTCTTCTTCTTCATCTTCTTCTTCACCACCATCTTCTAATTCTCCTTCATTTACATTATCAAGATTTGACCAATTGAATTCCGATTGTAAGAATCGAATATTATCATCAATGTAAAGATCATCAATTGAAGAATTTCTTTTAGTGCTATTATTCACATCATCTTTGATTTGGGCATCTTTAATTTGTGCCAGAGTTAATTCATCATCCTTTAAAAATGGTTCATTTATTGAATCATTCTTATGATTACCATTATTATTATTATTGTTATTATTGTTATTGTTACTATTATTATTATTATTATTATTACTTTTTGAAGGTCTCAATATTGGAAAAGTAGGTTTAACTAATAATGATTTTTCATCATCATTTATTTCTTGAACATCATGAGCTAATTTTTCATCAAAGGTTAACATCATATCATCAAATAAATGATTTGAATCAGATTCAATATTAAGTAATGGTAATTTATAAGATTGAACAATTGGTGGCTTTTCAGGTACAGGTGGAGGAGTCT
The DNA here is from genome assembly GCA_030563665.1 of Scheffersomyces broadrunensis. Classification (NCBI taxonomy): domain Eukaryota; kingdom Fungi; phylum Ascomycota; class Pichiomycetes; order Serinales; family Debaryomycetaceae; genus Scheffersomyces; species Scheffersomyces broadrunensis. The sequence continues at coordinate 14,608 of JAJMJS010000090.1, read as the reverse complement.
TTTCAAGTACAGGTAAAGGAGGAAGAACTGATGATGATGATGATGACAAGAAAGATGATTTTGATTTCATGGGGTTAACTTTCTTTAAATTTGCCATTGAAAATGATTTTTTAAATTTTGAAGAAGTTGAAGAAGTTGATGAAGAATTTATAGAATTTATTGAAATTTGACTATTATTAATTGAATTATTTAATAATAATTCATCTTTATTACTAGGCAATTTCGATGGAATTATCATTTTCTTCCATAATGATTTTAAATTATTACTTGAAGGTGATCTCTTTGAAATTTCTGGCTTTAAATCAGGTAATGATTTCATTCTTGATTTTAATGATCTTTGTGAGGAAGTAGTATTCTTCGTGGGCGCAACTGGAGGTGTAGACATTGGTTGAGATTGAGATTGAGATTGAGATTTGGCTGGAATTGGTTTAATGATTGATGAATCATCCAATACATCAAGCATAGATCTTTTCTTAACAATTGATTTAGGTGGTGATGGTAAAGATTCTACTCGGTCAGGTATAAGTAAAATGGAATCTTGTTGTTTTATTTCATCCTTTGGTTCATCATTTACAATTGATTTTGATGGTGATGGCATAACATTATTAGTTTCTTCATGATGAACAACAACAAATGGTTTTTCAATTGATGTGGAATCATTCTTAAGGATAACTAATTTCTCTGGTCCTTCAAATGAATATTCAGATGTGATATCATCAACATCATCTTCATTATCATGGGATGAAAAGCTTGATCTTTCAATGGGTGGTGGTATATCATTATCATTATCATGAACAAGTGCCGCTGGACTTGATAATGCTTCATCCGATTCAACTGGCTCTAATATAACTTCTTCTACTCTTTCTCCTTCTTCTTCATCATCTTCTTCTTCAGCTAGATCATCGATATCAGCCGTATAATCATCAATTATATCAAATGAAGGAGGTGACGAATCAATATTTGGATCTGGCAAGGAGCTTTCAATCGTATCGGGGAGATTATCAATATTATCAATATTATTATTATTATTATTATTATTCAATCCTTGAGGATTCTCCCAAGTTTCAAGTTTAGATGATGATTCTGATTCTGCCTCTGATTTTATCGACACAATAATTGAATTCCGAGGAGTTTTAAATTCTTCTTCTTCTTCTTGGCCATGGCCTTGATCTTGATCTTGATCTTCTCGATCTTCATCCACACTAGATCTAATTGATTTTAATAATGGTGGTTCAATAATCATACTTGATGGTGATTCAATGGTTTCATCATTTACAACTTCATGTACTTCATTTATTGGCTCACCTTTAATACTAATATCCTCAGGTGGTGATGATTCAAGCGTTTCATTAACAGGTTCGACTTCAGTCGTCTCTTCTTCTTCTTGTGTTGGTGATTCAACTCCATTCTTTTGCAATTCATCATCTTGTGAGGGAACAGGAGAATAAGTTATCACGGAAGGTGGGGATAATTCTACCGAGGAACTTTTTGAAAATTGTTCAATTGAATTAGGTATTATTTCTAATGGTGGTGGTGGTGGTGGTGGTGGTGGTGTTGGTGTAGACGACGACGAAGAAGAAGAAGAAGATGACGAAGATGAAGAATTAATCAAGAATTTATTTTCATTTCCACTTGCAATTAGATCTTCTCTACTCTTTTCATCGTTACTAATTGAAGTGGTTGGAGTATTGGTTGAACTTCTTGGTTGAGAATTACTAGGTTGCACTTGAACTTGTACTTGAACTTGAACTTGTTGTTGTGATTGCGATTGATTGCTTGAACCATTCGATGATGTATAACTATGAGAACTCGAAGAATCAAGTAAAATCTTTCGATGATGATGATGATGATGATGATGATGATGATGGCTATGGTGTCCATCGATATTATCATCTATTAACGAATCATTCTTAATGGAATTAGAATTCGACGAGGATGAGCCTGAGGAGGTTGATGTGGTTGATAAGGGTGGTGACGTTCTTAATAAGTTCGTGGATTGTAATCGTTGAGATGATGGTTGATTAGAACTAGAATAAGAATAATATGGTTGTAATTGAACTTGAACTGGTTGTAATTGAGATAAATTTGGATATGAAGAACTTGAACTTGAACCTGAACCTGAACCTGATAATATTGGTTGAGATTGACGAATTGATGAAATACTCGTGATTGAATTAGACCGATTATAATTATTTAAAATTAATGAATCAGGATTATGAGGATTATAATTATGATTATGATTAACATTAAGATTAGGATTATTAGGTGGTGACTGTGAAGATCTGGTTTTAATCAATCCTTTTTTATTACCAGTACAATTATTATTATTATTATTATTACCATTACATGGACTTCCATTTGTTGATATTGACGTTATTGTCGTCGACGACGAATTATTTAATGACGTTAATGAATTTACCTTTTGGATTGATTCGGTAGTCAATGATGAATTCGACGATGAGGGAATTGATAATGGGGATATATTATTATTATTATTATTATTATTATTATTACTTGGATTTATTTGTAAATGCTGTACCTGATTTTGAAGATGAGGAGGTAAATGATGATACAAGATGGGGTTTGAGGAGGAAGTGATTGAGCTTGACCTTGAATTTGGAGTTGATAATGGTGGTTGCAATTGTAATGGCTGTAAAGCAGGCTGTTGATATCGAGGTTGTTGTAACTGAGGTTGTAGTTGATGTTGTAACTGAGGCTGCTGTAATTGAGGTTGTTGTAACTGAGGTTGTTGATATTGATATTGAGAATAAAATTGTTGTTGTTGTTGTTGTTGTTGTTGTTGAGGAGGAGGAGGAATAGGAGAAGGTAATGGTTGGTATTGAACTTGTTGCTGTTGTTGATTTATCTTTTGGGGTCTATTCCTTTTTAAAGGAACTGTTCTAGGTCTAAATATTTCACCATTTGGAAAATAATAAGTTGTATTTGAAATAGAAGAAGATCTTGAACTTCTAGATTTATTATTAACATTAATATTATTGTTATTAATAATATTATTAATAATATTATTATTATTATTAGTAGTATTATTATTATTATGTTGAAGTTGTTGAGGTATAATAATATTATTATTATTATTATTCGGTATATTATTATTATTATTTGACTTTATACCATTTGGTACTCGTTTAATTTGTTTCTTTTTAAATTTATCATCATTAAGCCCTAATAAATTATCAGTTGATAAATCTCGAATATTACTATTAGAGTTACCATTAGATGTTAAAGTAGTATTATTAGTTGAGATTGAAGTTAATGAATTTCTTCTTGATGAATAATTAAATGAATCTTGAGGAATTGACATGATTGAAAACGAATGTGGGAAAGATATAAAAATTAATATCAAATAATATAATTATAATTATAATAAAAAATGAAAGATTTGAAAGATTTTATTTTATTTATTTTATTTTTAAATTTACTTTATTTTTAAATTTTAACGAAAGGAAATGTATGAAAAAGAAAAGAATAGAATATGATGGGATGGAAAAAATGTCTATATGTATCTAATCAATGTGATGATATATCATTTAATATTAATGATGGGATGAATAAATAAAATGTTGAATATAAAAATATATTTGTATTGTTTGTTTGTTTGTTTGTTATTATTATTATTATTATTATTATTATTTTAAATGCAAATTAAAATGTTAGATAATACAATGTTAGTTGAATTCAAGTATTACACGGTGAGATATGCTAGACTATGATATGATAGAATAGGATAGGATAGGATATGATATATGAATTATTATATTGATATTGATTTGTTTATATCAAAATTATTATATGTATCAATGAAAAATGTTATTATGGTTTGTATGATACGAGAATGAGGCAAAGATTTAAATTTTTTTTATTTTGTTGTTGCTTAACTAAAGGAAAGGTATTATTATTATAATATAATATATATAAAATGATAAGATGTTATATGATAATATATAATAAATCAATTAAATGAATCTTCATAGAAAGAGAAGAATTAAATTAAAATTAAAATTAAAATCAAAAATAAAATTAAAATTAAAAATAAAAAAAAAGAGATAATGAAAAAGGAGTTTTATTTATTTATTTATTTATTTATTTATTTATTTATTTATTATGTATGTATATATATATATATATTGTTTTATATATTATAATAATAATAATATTAATGTGTGTTTATTGTGTGTTGTGATATTTTTTAAAACCGTATTTTTGTGTAAAAATTAAATTAAATTTATTTTGTTGGTTTATTTTATTATTATTATAATTATTACTTAATGGGCTTATAATAAAGGGATATATACTATATACTAATATATACATATATAACCCTATTCTATTCTACTTTCTCTGTTTGAACTTCTACTTCTACTTTACAACGTATATATATATATATATATATATATAGCTTAAAAATAGATACCCGTTATTTATTTATTTATCAATATGATAATGGTTGTATTGTCAATAAATTCTTAATAAACTTATACCCTTACATGCCCTTTTAACAAATTTCATATTCTAATTAAACCCCTTACTCTTAAAAATTCTTTTATATTATTTAGGGTTCAAAACTATTAAAGAAAAACTAATACCCATTAATTTACACATATTAATTTACAATAGATTATATATATATATATATATTTATACTTGCTATTTATTTATTTATTTATTTATTTATTTTTATCTTGTATTTGAAATTAATTAATTCCCGACGCTAGATCTATTTCAAAAAAATTTATTTTATTTTAATTTAATTTAATTTAATTTAATTTATTTATTTACATATTTATTAGTTGAAAATTTTTAACCCCTTATTAAAAAAAGCAAAATGGCGTACTGCATACAATATATCCATTTTGGGATGAGATTTCACCTAATTAAGAATATTATATATTATATATTATATATTATATATTATATATTATATATTATATATTAAATATTATTATAATTATAAAATATTATTAATTTAACAATAATAATTATTAACAATACACAATAAATCATTGTTATTATAAATAATAAATAAATAAATAAGTAAATAAATAAATATATAAATATAATAATAATAATAATATATAATCCGAACAATAAAGTATATTTTATTAAATTTTTTATTAAATTTTTTATTAAATTTTTTATTATAATTTAGTTTGATTTAATGGGTGATATTTATATTTAATATATACTACTTATAGGTAGTAGTAGTATATATTTAATATATATGAATAGTTATTTTTAGTAATAAATGAAATGATCTCATTTTCCTGTATATAATATCTATATAAAACTAAATTTGGCTGTAAAAATAATTTGGTAGCAATTTATACATTTATATATATATATATATATATATATAAGTATAAATATATATATTATTGATATATAATACTGGACTAGACTATTAATTTTACTAATTGAAATTGTTTATTCTTCACAATTATATAAGTAAACGAACGACTTAATAATTAATTAAACGCTTAACCATAGACAAATAAATAAATAGATTAACATATTAATTCTAAAATACTACTCTATTACATTAGTATATATACATATTTATATATGTATATTCAAACAAAATGAAAATGAAGTTTACAAATAGAAAAAAGTAATCTGATCTAAGAGAAAAAAAAATTAAATAGAAATTTTTTTTTTTAATAGTAAGTGATCTTCTTTACTATTATTCAACTTTCATACAATTGAAAAAGGTTACCCTTGTTCATATAACTTTAATAATTAATTGAATTAGCTACTATTCCTCCACTTTATATCATTAATCAGTTTCTCAAGTTTATATATTAGACTTTTTTTTTTGTTTTGATACTTCACGCCCAAACCCCCCATATCAATCCACAAATCAAAATCAAAACAATTTTGTATAATCAAAATTAATTTCCAATCCCAATTTTTAATACATAAACATGAATTTTAAAGTTATATCAATATTATTAATAATAATTAATTTATTTTGCTACCAAGGCATTATTTTAGTATCAGGTTTACAAATTAAAATAGATGATGAATTAATCCCTAATCCTGAACAAAAATTAAAATCTCAACTTAAACAATATCTACCATCATCAATTGATAATAATAATAACAATAATAATAATAATGATTTAATTATTCCTATTAAAAACGGTTATTCATTAAAAGAATCTATTTTAAATATAAAATCTAAGAAAAAAGTTCAAGTTCAAGGTCATGGTAGTGAATCAAGAATTACTTCAAGTTTAACAAAATTAAGAAATAATATATCAAATAAATTTTTTAATGATAATAAAAATAAAATTGATGAATTTGAAAATCAAGAAGAATCAGAAGATAATAGTAGTACATCTACATCTACATCTACATCTACAGCTACAGCTACAGCTACACCTACAACTTCAACTTCATCATTACCATTACCAAACTCTGTTACTAAATTATCATCCAAAAAATCTTGGGTAAAAGAATTTTTAAGATTTAAACATAATCAAATCCAAAACCCATTAATTCAACAACAATCTTTATTGGATCATCAAGGAGGAGGTGGAAGAATTCAAACAGGTAAATTAAATTTACCTTTAAAAACTTCAAGTATAATTAATTATGATGATTCAATTTCTAATAATAAAGATTTAAAAAAATTTACAAAATTAATTATTGAACAAGATAATTTAGAAACTTCAGGACATTTAAATTCAAAATTTAATGATAATAATTATAAACAATATGGATTAAACAAACAACCAAATCCTAATAATCCAGATAATAAATTTTATTCTAATGGAATGTTACTTAAAAAGGGTAAAGAAATTGAATTAGATATTGAAGAATTTATAAATTATTTAATTAATTATGAAGGATTTAAACGTCAAGATTTAGAATTTTTAAAATCTTCAAATTTAGATTATGGTTTAAAAGAAATTGAAAAAGAATTAAATAAAATTAAAGATTTAGAACGTCAAAATGGTATAAATAATATAATTGATATTGGTGGTGAGGTACCTCCTTCAACTCCTTCATTACCTCCACAAAATAAAGCAACCTCCACAAATCACTGCTATTATTGTTCATATATTTATTTAACATTTATTCTCTTTTTCACTTTATAATAATTAAAATTAAAAAAAATTAAAATTAAAAAAAATTAAAAATTAAAAATTAAAATTAAAAATTAAAATTTTATCCTATGTATCTAATATTTCAATGTTTGTAGAACTTATTCTCCATAATACTAACATTAAAATTGATTTATACGGATCAAATCTTTCAGCCACTTGTTTAACATAAACATCATGATAAGGACTCCAATCTCGTTTTGAATCCTTTTTATCAAAACTTGATCTTTTCTTTAATAAATTTGTTAATTCTTCATTCTCCTTAACTTCTTGTTTAATCTTATCGTATAATTGTGGTCGTCTCACTAAGTATCTTGACATTCCTCTTGCAACACCTAAATCATCATGAGCAAATACATTCATTTCATCTAATGTAAAAATTGCAAACATTTTAGCTGACCAAATTCCAATTCCTTTTAATGTAACTAATTCTTCAATTATTCTCTCTAATGATTGCGTTTTATAAAATTCAGAATCATTTAATAATGATTCAGGATCATTGAATGTTTCACTTATATGTCTAACATATTTAATCTTCATACCCGATAATCCAACACTTCTTAATTGTTCATCAGTCTTAGTTAAAACATTCTTTGGTAAAATTTCTTCATTCAAGTCTAAGAATAAATTACGGAATTTCCTTTCAATTGAAAGTGCAGCCGATCCACTGATTTGTTGTCCAATAACACTACTAATTAATGAATACCAATATTTATGAATCGTTTTAGATTCTTTAGGTTTAGCAGATTTAGAAAATTTAGGGAAATTGGAATGAACTATAATTGGATAAAGAGAATTATCTTGGGCAATAATATGATTTATTCCATTAATAAATTCATCACTATGATATTCAATAAATTCTAATGGTAATTTTAAATCAGATGGAATTGGGATTTTTTGACTTAAAACTTCTTCTAATTCAATCTTAACTTTAGCCTTTTTGGGGGTACTTGATTTCTTCTTAACCACGGATTCTTTCTTAACTTTTGAAACCTTTTTAACTACTACCTCAATGGATGATTCTTCTTTAATATCAGTTTTTATGGTTGATTTTGATCTTGTCTTTGGTGCCATGATAATAAGACGTGTCTTTTGAAGTGGACTGACTAGATTAACGCGTCTTAATAATGGATAATGATGACTCGTGATACTAATGAGTCTGTTTCGAGTTAATAAGTTCAAATTAAACAATTTGGAACGTAGGTGAAGCAACAATCTGATAGATTCAATTAATCTATTATATAGCAAATCTTCGGACAATGATTAACGCTAAACAATTATGATACTTAACAATAACAACAGAAAAAATCAATTCAGTAATAGCAATAGCAATAGCAACAGCAATAGTAGTAGAACCAAGTTTTTATATATATGATTATATCAAATTATATCAAATTGATGTGAATCAAATAGTGAAATTAGTAAAAACCGAAATTTGCAATTTATAAAAGTTTAAAAAATTCTTATTTTTTTATATATATATATATATCGTTTTTTTTCAGTGCGGGTATTAATAATCGTAAAAAGGAGGAATCTGTCCCCCACAATTTAAAATCTATATATTAAACTTCTATACATATTAGTTACAACTTAATCCCATTTAGATTTTACCCTTAATCGGGGAAACCTTTTCTAATAAAAACAGATCAAATGCTTGATCAACTAGAATATCTTTATAATTATCACCATACTTTTCTTTATTATCAAAATCACTCACCCCTAAAGGTTTCTCTACCGTTTCATTAATGACTCGTTTAATTAAATTTATGGTTAAATCTGGTTCCTCTGAATTTACGGAATGATAAGTATTTGGTACATCAATTGGAATTACAACATTTTTTAATTCATTTCTAACAATGGCAATACTTTCTGGTGTAACTATATCAAATTCAGAATTTATATGATAAACTGGAACTTTAATATATTTATATAATGGAATCGATGCTATAACTGATCCAAAAGAATTAAAATATGTAAGATATTCTTGAATTGCTGTATGCTTCAAGGTTATTTCTTCATAACCTCTATTAGGATTAAAAACTGAGGGTAATTCATCTTCAATCATATTAAGTAAAACTTTTTCATTAAAAGTTTTAAATATTGATTTTGTTTTATACCATTGAATTAAATCTGATTTCCAATTTTTATTAGATTCATTGAATTTAAAAGTTGATAAAATTCGATCTTGTCTTAAAAATTTCCCATATAATAATTTCGAATATTTTAAATATTTTTCAGCTTGATAACAAACTGGATTTATAGTCATTAAACTATGAAATAAATAAGGTTCAAAAAATGCCACCATTAACCCCTGAAATCCACCCATTGAATGTCCAATTAATATGTTATAAGCCTTGTTATCATGGAATGTGTGAAATTCATGATTTTTAACAATACTGATAACATCCTTGGCTCCATCAACCCAACTGTAAGTTGGTCCAAGCTTATCTTGATTATACACTGCTGAATCTCCATGATTTATATGATCAATGGCCAAGACAACATTAAGATATTTATCAGTCGAGAAATAATCTTGATATAATTGATTTATATGATAATGCCATAACCCCTTATTCATACCATTTCCATGCAAAAATACTAAATTTATTGGAGATTTATCTTTGAAATTAGTTAAAGTAGTCTTATATTTTCTATAAGCGACTTTTAACTTGTAATTATCAGAATTTGAACTTGGAATTGATAAAGCAATTGAACCAGGAACTCTTGGCCATGACCCATCTACTATTTCAGTCGAATAACTATAGTATAGGCTGTATTCTGGGTTCAATGGCATGATTAATTGGTTTTGTTAGAATAAAAATCCAAATTAAAACTATTCATTCCCTTTAAATAGCTTGGTCTTATGTGGGGAATTTTTTTTTTCTTCATTTTTCCGTGTAAGCTCGGCTACTTGTAAAATCTAGGGAAAATACGAGAAATCATAATTGCATCCTAGGCATGGATTTGACACGAGTTGAAAGACTACTATACCTTGTCCTAATGTATTTAGAAAATTATTAACTCTTCTAACCAATGTACGAATCCTAAATAAATTTGGTTAGTAATTGACCTAGAATGTTTTACCTATTTCAGAGAAGTCCTAGTTTAACCTATCTATCCAATAGGAAGCCTAAAGAATTAAGTAAGTAATTGGCCAAGAGTGTTTTAACCTATTTCAGAGAAGTCCTAGTTTAACCTATCTATCCAATAGGAAGCCTAAAGAATTAAGTAAGTAATTGACCTAGAGTGTTTTAACCTATTTCAGAGAAGTCCTAGTTTAACCTATCTATCCAATAGGAATCCTAAATAAATTTGGTTAGTAATTGACCTAGAATGTTTTACCTATTTCAGAGAAGTCCTAGTTTAACCTATCTATCCAATAGGAAGCCGAAAGAATTAAGTAAGTAATTGACCTAGAATATTTTACCTATTTCAGAGAAGTCCTAGTTTAACCTATCTATCCAATAGGAAGCCTAAAGAATTAAGTAAGTAATTGACCTAGAATGATTTGACCTATAATAGAGAATTGTTCTGTAATAAATAAAGTTTGTTAAGTAATATCCTAAAAAATAATTTAGTAACTTATTATAATTATTTACTTTTGTAACCAAAAGTGTTAACCACCAAAGTATTTTACCCTTAATCCCACTCTCCATATCATAGAAATCCTGAGTGATTTCATAAGTGATTAATCTTGCTAATGTCTATAATAAACCTAATAAAATTATCAAATAAACAAGTAAAATAAGAAAGAAGAAGAAAAAGAAAGTGAATTAAAAATTTATATTTTTTAAAATTTTAGAATAAACGCTTTTATACTCAAGGGCCACAAATACAATAAAAATAGATTTTAAGAAAATATCAAAAATATGACTTTAGATCTATTATATATTTATTATTAGTATCAGCGAAATGAAATTAATGATATCTATGAATATATACATGTATATATATATATACATCAATCAATTATTCACATATAATAGATATATATGAAATCTGTTAGAATTGCAAAAAGAAGAAAAGTTCTACAGCGGTTATCTTAATATTTTTAATATTTCTTTTAAATTTCTTTTAAAAGAATCATTGATTAATTAAATACCAATTTGATTAATATTAAAACTTTTTAAATATCAAAATATCTAACAATCAATTCATAATCATTGATAATTATATTATATTATACATAATATATATTTTACATAGTTAATATTTTTTTAATACGCGTTACAACACCCATACCTCAATATTTAACATGAATTACATAATTAATGTAAAACCAAATAAGTTTTAATCAATCGTTTTTGATTTATTTTTGTTTATCATACTTGATTAAATGATTGATATATAATAATAAATCAAAATTATGTCAAATGAAAAACCACTAAGTGGACTAATATTTTGCTGTACAGGTATACCTGGTAAGGCAAAAGAAGATATTTCACAACAAATTCAATCACTTGGTGGTAAACATTATAGTGATTTAATGAGTGATGTAAATTATTTAATAGTTGGAGATAAGCAAACTCCAAAATATCAATATTGCATAATGAATAGAAGTGATGTTAAGTTCTTATTACCTGATTCAATCCATAATATATATAAAAAATGGATTGAAGGTGAACAAGAATTAATAAATTTAAAAGTAGATAATTATCAATTACCAATATTTCAAAATTTAAACATTTGTCTTTCAAGAATTGAATTATCTAAACTTCAATTAAAAAATTTATTTAATCCATCATTTAGATATAAATTTTCTTTACAACAAGAGGAATTATTTAATATTGAGAATTTAATATCAATTATAACAAAATTTGGTGGTCAAGCTACTGAATCACTTAGACTTAGTAATTCATGTATTATAACAACTGAATTAACCGGTAAAAGATATTTAAAAGCCATCGAATGGAAAAAACCAATTTTGCATCCAATTTATATCATAGATTGTATAATTAGAGGTGCACCATTGGATTTTAATGATTATTTATTAACTGAAAATAATATTGATTCAATATTTGATAATGCGTGTAAAGTATGGAATGAAGTAGCTGCGTTAGGTAATGATTATAATGACGATGAAAATAATAATAATAATGTCAAAGCTGTTCCACCACCGCTTCGTGATAATTCAATGACAAAACCATTAAAATTAAAAAAGAATACTCAAATTTGGAATTCTATAATGAATCATACTAATAATTTACAATCGAATAAATCAAATCGAGATACAGCATGGGATCAAGAGGAAGAGGAAGAGGAAGAAGAAGAAGAAGAAGGGGAAGAAAGTCAAGTCGATCATGGTAGAGGTGAAACGGTACCAGAACCATTAAATAAACGTTCTATAAATTCATTATTTCTTGGATTTAATTTCTTACTTGTTTCATTTAATGATCATCAAAATTCATTATTAATTAAAGTGATTGAAAATCATGGTGGTGAAGTTACTCAAGATTCAACTGATTCAACCATAACTCATATAATATTGCCATCATCGATAGGAAATACTCAATCAATTCAAGTGTTAAAACTTTTATCGACTAATATTAAAATTAATATTAACAATGGAAATATTAAAGTTGTAACTGAATGGTTTTTAGAACGATCAATATTTTATAAATCAATTACTTATGATAAATGGTCACAACCAATTAAAGGATTAATTAAATCTACAAAAAGATTTAAAATTTGTTTAACTGGATTTACAGGTATTGAATTATTACATATTGAAAAATTAATTAATTATTTAGGATTTGAATTTTGTGATTCATTAACTAATGATAAAGAATTATTAATTATTAATATTAATTTATTTAAAAATAGTTTAAGCAAACATTCTCCACAATTATTTAAATATAAATTTAAGGATATTATAAATTGTCCAACGTATCAAATTTCATCATCATCATCATCAACAACATCATTAAGTTCATCAGTATCATTTATATCATCAAAGAATAAAATAAATGCTGCCAAGAGCTGGCAAATTCCAATTGTATCAATTGCTTATCTTTGGGAAATTATGGAATTATCAATTAATAAATCAACCATGCTTATGCCAGATATATTAGATTTGAAATGGTGTATATATGCACCACTGTCAATGAATCGTCCTCATTCAATTTTAGAATATGTTAAGAAAATGACATCCAAGCATAATGAAGGTCCGCCATTGAAGAGATTTAATGATGATGATGATGATGATGATGAAGAAGAAGAACAAAATCAGGAAGAGAAACCAGAAGAAAATGATGATGAAGAAGAAGAAAATAAAGAAAATAATTCAAATTCAAATAGTTTAATGAGATTACCGTCTCCAAGAAAAGCTAAAAAGAAACAAAAGTATGGTAGAATAGTTGGTCGAGATTCAGATAAGAATAATAACAATAATAATAATAATAATCATCATCATGATAAACAGACACCAAGTGAGAGTCTAATAGATATTAATTTAAGTGATGTTATACCTGATAATGAACAACAAAATGGTGATATTACAAATATAGAAGATGAAGATCAAATTTCACAAGTCGGATATCAAGATAATGATTCAATTAGATATAATGAAGAATTATTAAAGAAATTAAGTGGTAATACTTCTACGGATCAAGAAAATAATCAACATGAACATCATGATAATAATAGACCAAAGCGTAATGCTAAAAGAGTAAGTAAATATACTAAATAGTAAGACAGATAATATTAAAAATGAACAATTAGATATGCAGTAAACTTAAACTTTAATTCAAATTATAAGATTTATAAAAAGGTGATAAACCTTTGAATCTGTTTAATTGTTATTTTGTTAACTATGTTGTTAGGGCTCCAGCCCGGGCAAGAGTGGATATGCACGTGCATTTATGTACACGTGCGGCGTTAATTACTTATTACGGCCCTAATTATTTTTATTTTATTTTTAAGCACCGCTCTTCTCATCATATATTTTTTTGTGTGCTTAATCTTAAATTAATTTTAATTTTAGTATTTATTTTATTTATTATTTAATTATTATTATTATTATTATTATTATTATTATTTTTTTTTTTTTTTTTTTTTTTTTTTTTTTTTTTTTTTTTTTTTTTTTTTTTTTTTTTTTTTTTTTTTTTAATTTTTATTTTTTTTTTAAAAAAATTTTTTTTTTTTTTTTTTTTTTTTTTTAAACTCTGCTCTCCTTTTTCAAAAAAAAAAGAAAATTTTTTTTATAAATTCTTTTCCTTTCCCATTTCTTCTTTTTCTTCTTCTTCTTTCTTCTCTTTTTTTTTAATTCATCAGTATTTTTATATATAATCAATCATGGGTAAAGAAAAAACTCACGTTAACGTCGTTGTTATTGGTCACGTCGATTCTGGTAAATCAACCACCACCGGTCATTTAATTTTCAAATGTGGTGGTATCGATAAAAGAACCATTGAAAAATTCGAAAAGGAAGCTGCTGAATTAGGTAAAGGTTCTTTCAAATACGCTTGGGTCTTAGATAAATTAAA
>JAJMJS010000089.1:0-29847 GCA_030563665.1 Scheffersomyces broadrunensis | reverse complement strand
AAAAAAAAAAAAAAATATAATAATATGTATGAGAGAGACAGTGTAATAATTTAGTAAAACAAAGTAATAATAAGATACATATAAATTTTAAATTGATTTTACAGGTTAGCTTATTATTAATAAATAAAATAAAATAAAATAAAATAAAATAAAAAAATAAATAAATAAATAAAAAGTTTAAATTTATAATTCATGCATATTCATTAATTAAATTATTGTATATAATAATATAATATAATATATATATATATTATATATTATTCCACTTCTTATATACAGTAACACAGTGAAAAGAAGAGGGAAAACAGAAAGAGCAAAAATAATAAAAAATAAAAAAAAGAAATTTTAAAAAAAAATAAAAAAAAACAATCATCCATCCTCTCCTATATATAATATGTAAGACTGTATATAACATAAAATAAAACTGTTAGAAAACAAAATATGCATAATAGTTTCCAAGTAAAATTTTAATATATCATATAAGGAATGTTAATCATTTTATTTTTAATTTTTATTTTTATTTTTATTTTTTTATTATTATTATAACAAATCACTTGATTTATTATTGTAATTGCTTTATTATTGCTTTATTTATATTGTGTTAGATTAGATCACCAAGAAACTAAAATTAATTTAAAATAATTTTAATGGAGACGAAGGTGGAGGTACTTCCATATTCATCACACCTTTTTTTTTTTAATCATTCTCTTTACAACTTTAACTTAACAACTACTACTCAAAATTTATAACAGATCATCAATTTATATTGAATTATTTTTAATAATAATTAAAATTAAATATTATTATTAAATATTAATATTAAATATTATTATTAAATATTATTATTATTAAATATTATGAGTTACGAAAATGAAAATGAAAATGTGTTAATTAAATATTATTAGTAAATAATTATTATTAAATAAATATTATTAAGTAAAAGTCTAGATAGTTTTAATGACTACAAAATAATAATTTAAATTAAACATATAATATGAAACCATATTATGTATTTAGATCAACAATACAAATACCTATATATAATTTAAGGCGAATCAAAATTATAAGTGAAATTGAAATTGAAATTGGTTATTGAAATTGGAAATTAAAATTTAAAAAAATTAAAATTCTAAATCTGAATTGAATACTCTCTCTCAAACTTCCAACTGAAATTGTAAATTGTAAGTAAAGTAAAGGACTAATAATGACTATGGGGGACACACCAAAACCAAAACCAAAAAAAAAAAAAAAAAAAAATGAAAATGAAAAAGGAAAAAAAAAATTAAAATGAGGACAGAAGATAACAGAAAAGAGCATTTTTTTTTTATTATTATTATTTTTTATTTTATTTATTTTATTTATTTTATTTATTTTTTATTTTTAAGTTACCAAACTACAGAAACACCCCCATCTAACATAAAATAATAATATTATATAATACATGGGGTGTGATTTGAGGATATTAAAATTATTTATATTAAATTTTTTACTCATCCGTCCCACTTTTATATAATAATAATTTTTTTTTTATTTTCTTTAAAAACTTTAATCTAAAAATAATAAATAATAAATAATAAATAATAAATAAGAAAAGTATTATATATTACCAGTATAATACATAATAGAATTATTATATTAATATAATAAATAATTATATTAGTAATATTAATAATAATATGAATCAGTTTTGTATTGCTGTTATTGCTGTTATTTTATTTTCTTGTGATGTGTACATACATACATCATACATCATACCTTCATACAGGTAGAAGGGTTGGCTCATATCAAAACAATCAAGAAACAAGAAACAAGTAAAAAGTAAAAAGTGAAAAGTAAAAAGTAAAAAGTAAAAAGTAAAAAGTAAAAAGTAAAAAGTAACATACATTACATACATACATACCCTACATAAAATAAAATAAAATAAAATAAAATAAAATAAAAATTAAAATTAAAATTAAAAAGAGGCAATGATAACTAAAAGTAATATGAAACCAAAAAGAAGATGAAACAATTAAATGAAGTAAATACACAAAAAAAAGTTGTTAATCATTAATCATTAAAATCATGTAATGTAAGTATGTATGTAGGGGGGGAGAGGATGATAAATAAAAATAATTTATGGAAGTCTGACGCGTAAAAACGTCTCATAAAAAGAAAAAGTATACAAAAAAAGAAAACTTCGTAGTTAAAAAAAAAAAGTTATAAACCAAAACCCAGAACCCAATTAAAAGAAAAAATAATAATAATAATAATAATAATAATAAATAAAATGTATAATAATAAAAAAAAGGTTAAGGAGCAAAAAATAAAAAGAAATTTTTAAAACAAATAAACAATACTTGGAATAACCAGCAAAAACCAAATACATAAAAATATAAAAATAAAATAAAATGAATTAAAAAAAAAAAGAGCCAGCCACTAAACTGTAAAAATGTAAAATGTAAAATGTAAAATAATAAAAAAAAATGACCCTAATAAAAAGTATTATAATATAATATTAATATATAATAATGTACTGTATATACGTAATATGCATATTATATAAATTGAGTCGCGTACAATAGTTACAAAGAAAAAAAAAAATAAAAACAAAAATAAAAAAAAAAAAAAAAGAATCAAAATTTCAATTTATTATTTTTAGATTTTTAGTTTGTCTTTTGGAACTTACTTCTACGATATAATCTTATTATTTTAATTATTTATTAATTATTATTTATTATATTATTATTTATTATATTATTATTTATTATATTATTATTTATTATTATTATTAATTAATTATTTATTTATTGTATTTGGGCTTATCTCCATTTACTGCAATTCTTATTATTAAATTCTATATACATTGAGCAAATATACAGAATACATATCTATATATTTGCATATGCTACTAGTACTTCCAGCACAAGAAGAAGGAGGAGGAGGAGGAGGAGGAGAAGAATAACAATAATAAATATTCTTAGTGAATGATTAATAAGCTTGATGAAACAGATTATACTGCATCATATTTATATATATATATATATATAACATTAATTTCTTAACAATGGTAAAAATTTATTATATAATAATAATAATATAAAACCTTAAAAAATAATTTAAGTAACCCGATCTCAAAAATGTCAATTGTAAATCCGCAATAATTTTTATTTATTATATTTTTTGTATATTAAGAAAATTTTCTCGTTTTTTTCGTATATACAATATATACAATATATATAATATATATTTTAAAGTAGTGTCCCTTGCCAATACCAACATTATTTAGAGAAATTTCTTTTTATAAAAACGGGAATTACTATTCCTAGATTAATCTTTATTAATTATAATTAAATTAAATTAATTAATTAATTTTCCCTTTAATAATAATAAGAATTTCTCATTTCCATTATTAGAATTAGAATTAAATTCCTCTTATTTTTTACTTTATTTATTTATTTATTTACTTATTTTGCATTTAATTATAGCTTAACTATTTGAAATATATATATATTATATATTTCATTTTTACCTATTAGTATAAGCATTACTTATTACTTTTAAATTTTATAGATTTTTACGTTTGACTTGTTTAATATCAAAGGCTTAAATTGATTAAATTTCAAACCTTTGCAGATTTGTTAATTTCTGGTTTCATTATTAATTATTAATTATTAATTATTAATTATTAATTATTAATTATTATTGCTTTATACATAGTTTCAGTTCGTATCTATTTATTATCGTATCTAATAAATAAGTAAGTAAAAGAGTAAAACTTGTGATTCCCTTTTTTGTTTTAAGTATTATTCTCGATGATGATTCTAAAATAATTCCTTTGATTTAAAACCTTTTTATTTTACAGTTTATAAATTTATTATTTTATTATTTTATTATTTTATTATTTTATTATTTTATTATTTTATTATTTTATTATTTTGGACTGGAGAGATAATTTCTAAGGAGGTAATTTATATTATATTAATATTATTATTATTTAATATTATTATTTTTTAATGGAGGTATGGATTTTTGCAGTAAATATAAATAATAAATAAATAATAATAAATAATAAATAATAATAAATAAACTTTTAATTAAAAATATGAAAACAAAAAAAATAAAAAAATAAAAAAATAAAAAAAAAAAGAATTCATTTTTTAATTACAAAACTATAAACTATAATATACTATTAATATAATATTATAATATTATATTTTATTACTTCTTAACCCTTTACCTTTACTTAATTAGAATATATTTGTACTTTTAACCACTTTTTGCCACTCTATCATTTATTTTTATTTTTATTTTTATTTTTATTTTTATTTTTCTCATTTTACCTGTTTTGAACTTTACCCCTAGCCACTATTTAAATCTCTCAATTTCCTTTGTACATATAATAAATTGAAATTAAAATTAAAATTATTTTATTTTATTTTATTTTATTTTATTAAATTTTTATTTTTATTAAATATTATTAAATTTTATTTTTAAATTATTTTTTAATAAAAACGTATTTTACAGGTTAAGAAAATAACCTGCTTTTCTTTTCTTTAAAAAAATTAATAATTTTTTACTGTTTTCAATATTTTTGAGTCAGCTCTGTCTATGTACTCATTTATTATATATATATATATATCCTCGGCAAATATATTTTATTCCAGACTATCCTATCCCTGGAAACGAAATAAATATTTTTATTAAATTAAATTAATACATAATTAAGCCATGTAAAATGTAACGTAAATGTTTCAAATAAAAAAATTTAACAATAAAAAAATTTTATGAATGGATTTAGTAATAATAATCTCTTAAACAATACCGCTCATACCATACCACAAATAAAATAAAATAAAATAAAATAAAGAAAAATATTTATTGGGTCCCCCCTACCGAGTTGAAACAATACTTATTTTTAACAGTGAGAAAAAATTTTATTTATTTTTGTTAAAGAAAAAAAAAGAAAACTATTTATTTTTAACTAAATTATTTTAAAACAAACAATTAATTATTAATTTTTAATTTATAAAATAAATCCAATTTTTTTGCATTGTCATTGTATTTTTATTTTTATATATTCTTTTAATCTAGAACTTAAATCGTAAGTTAATCAAATGAGTTTAATGTTTCAACTTTATAGTTAATTTATTAATTTTTAATTTATATTTATAATTATTATTGTATTATTATTATTATTATTATTATTATTATTATCATTATTTATTATATTGTATCTTATATAAGAATTTTATTTGCTCGTTGACACACTTTAACGTTACAATGACGTCGATAACTCTTATTCTTACCTCCTTCTCCTTTTACTTTTACCTCCAACACTAAATTAAATTATCCCCCTCATATTATTATTAAAATATCGTATTACATAATTTATATTTATATCTGTTTTAGGAGATTCCGTACTTCCCTTTAAATAAATCCATCGATTCATATTATTTTTTTTTTCGCAACTTTGTACTACCAATTAAAAATCTGAAATCGTTAATCAAAATTTTCTTATTATTATTATTATTAAATTCTCTTTTTTGTCTTTGTTGTTTGCCTCAAAAAAAGCCTATTTAATTATTTATTATCAACCCTGCCCCACACATTACATACATTTTACATACATAAATAAATATATATAATTTATAAATCTTACAGATACCAAGAGGAATTCTTAGATGCGAAAAGAAAAAGAAAAATATATATTTAACCTTTTGCGGTTATGTTTCCATGATACCTATCGATTTACTTGGAATAATAAAGTACTTTATGTGTTATATTAAATTTTAATCAAGACCAAATAATAATATTAATGATGAAGAAAAAAAAAATATACGAACAAAAATCAAACCAAACAACATAAAGATTTTACATATTATTATTTTTACCCTTTGTCACATGGTAGTGGTGGAAATCAATCAACTCAAATTAAGCGACCGACTTCATTCCTGGTTTGAATTCATGAATTTTGGTAAAATTAAATTAAACCTTATTTCCTTATATGTCCCCCCCTCTCTCTCTCTCTCTCTCCGTAATTATTTGAGGTATCTTTTATATTTTTTAGTCTTTTCTCGTTTTACTGGTCAAAACAAATCAAAAAAATACTTGTCAAACCAATTTTAACTTGGTATTTCTATTAATAATGAAATATATCTCTTCATACAAATTATACTTAAAATTCTCTGAATATTCTAATCATATTATTTAATTAAGTTAAAATTATAAATTTTTAAATTTTTCTATTTTACCACCGTCTCTGAAACTTCCCAACAACTACCACCCGTTAAAAAAAACTCGTCACCCCCCTCATAAATTGAAACATCCTGTACAAAAGCCGCAACCGTTCAAAAAATGATTTATAAATAATATAGGTAATTACATTATTTTGTACAGTTAAATTTGTGATGAAATTGGAAGGTGGTTCTTATTCTGAAGTAACCAATGCTAAGTTGATTAATGAGATTAATAAAAATGATAGAATTACAAATAGGGTCAACTAGTAGTAGTAGTAGTAGTAGCAGGCTATGTGTGAGGTCATCAAGTATGAAAATTGGTTTGCAGTTAAAGATTTTATGATATTTTGAGCTAGATAATGGCATATATGAGTAATATAAAACGGTAAATCATCTATAAACATTAATAATTTCTGAAAATGCTATTGATATTCTTAATGGTTTCTGATCATGAAGTTATCTATATGAGATAATCCTCATTATGTCAGCTGGAAACAATAAAGTGTTCATATAAATATATATATAAGGGACTTTTTTCAAGATATAAAGTTTTATGAGAATAAAGCGATGAATGCTACAGAAGATGAATTAAAGATTGCAGATAATAAAAAGTTCTGTGAACTCTTAAATGTGGCATTAAATCCAGTTATTTTCAAAGTTGATACTATATTAGAGCATGAATCTAGGTATGAATATCCTAAACCGCCAATTGGTGATTTACTAATCCTTCAAGACAAAAAATAATAAAAGTATTGTTCAATATCATAAGACTCTGAGAATTTACCATAGATTTAATAAGTTATTTAAACCTACTATTACATTACAATTCATGATTGGTGATGAAGATGATGGTAGAGATTTGATTCTTTTGTTAAATAAAATATATAAGCATAGAAATAATCTCGATCTTTCACTTCATATGTGTCGAAATTTTTATGAAGGTATCAGGAATAATTTTAGTTTACCAATTAAGTTTCTTGATAAATTCAAAGGGAAAAGTTTCAAATTTTACACTAATGCCATTCCATACAACTATTTTGACTTGGATTATAACATATTGAAGGAAAATTATTATAGTATTGTACCTCCATCAGACTTAGTATCGAAAGAATATTTTCAGTCCAGATACAAAATTGTTAATTATGGATCGACCAGGATCATACCCTGATGACTTTTATACTATTCCATATTACGAGGGTTATGTATAGAACGAGTGGCCGTTTGTGTTAAAAGGCACTTGATAAAATTTCTTTGATAATTGAAACTGTAAAAAAAAATATATTGAATTAGCAAACTTTTATATAAGAATGATTTTGTAGTTTTCCAAACCTTCAGAAGGGCGAATTTAAACCAGTATCTTTGATAAAATATGCTGCAAGTTTATAAGTAGCTATACCACTTTCTTTGAAAATGCTTTTAAATTCTGTTTTGTTAATGCATATTTTAACTTCTTAAGTAGCAACTAATATAGTGCAACTTAATATTATCTAAATATCTTTAATTGTACCTCGGAAAATTTTTCTATCCCGATAGTTCTCTCGGTCATTCAATATATATTCCTTCTGGATATAGATCGAAATAATTTGAAAATTCAAAAAATAAAAATAAAAATATTTATAATGCTAGATAAGATTTGAATATCGTTGGATAGGTAAATAATGTTTGTTGCTTAATAGCATAGATTCTTCGATGTTTTTCTTTACTCGAAAAATAATATATTATCTTAGATATAAAGAAATAAAAGGTATAAGTTTTAATGAAACTGCAAAACAAAGAAACCCTCATTTTAACCTAGAAGAAGCTGTGAGGTCGAAATCTCATTTAAACATCTCTCTTTGTTCAAACATTCACCATAAATCTTTTGCGAAATAAGTTTATCTCCTTGCTAGAAGGTAACTATTTTGCCCTTTCACATTAAAGCACTTGCCATATGAGAAATGTCTCTAATATAATTAGATTTAATATAATATAATAAGTAAGTATATAAATAAAAATGTAAGGCTGTGTTTATATTAAATTTCGGGTGATAACTCAGCCTAAACAAATTGTTCCGGAACAAGCGCAAACAAAAAAAAAAAAATAAACAAAAACGAGAATTGCAAGAAATTTCTGTGAAGAGCTGTTTCAGTCTGACGTCAATATATGTAAAATTGTTTTTAATTTCATGCTTTCTATTTAAATGAATAATTTGTCTGTTTTTTTAATTTTCATTATTTTGAAAGATTATCATTATAACAACAATGGCTTCATCAAAACCACTTCTAAGGTTTAAAATTATCCATTATTATCTTATCCCATTAGTATGTTTAGTGGTTTGGTGGGGGATGTTAATTGCCATGTTATCAGCTTGGTCAATTCAAGGTCATCCAATATATGCATTTATGGGTAATGAATTTCAAGATCCAGTTTATATATCAGATATTGGTGCAACTAATCTACAACCATTATTTATATCATGTACTGGATTTCAAGCAATATTCTTTGTTGGAACTTTAATACTTGACTATTATTTGAGACATGCTCATAAATTACAACCCTTTATAAAACCACGTCAAAATAAATTAGCCATTGCAAGCATAATATGTGCGATTATTGGTCAATTAGGTATATTGTTTGTAAGTATATTTAATACTAAAAATTTTCCTGATGTTCATTTATCAATGGTTGGAATCTTTATTGCTTTTTCATTTTTTGCTTGTTTTTTTAATTTTTTCAATTCATTTATATTCGGTAATAACCCTCAATTATTATCACCTTATCATAAACATGATGTTATATTTGGTAGAAAGAAATGGTATAACTTATATATGCTTTCATTTTGGTTAAAAACATTCTGGTTAGTTGCAGCGTTTGCATTTGCAGTTTTATTTGGAGCATTCATGAAAGCAGGTCATCAAAGTTTAAGTGCAATTTTTGAATGGATGATTTCATTTTGGTATGGTTTATTATTAGTTATGTGGAGTCTCGATTTATTTCCTTCTGCTTTAAAGCATTTTAGAATTAGACATCCTGAAATTTATGGTGAACATAGTGAAGATGGGGTTGATGAAGAAAAGCATGAAGTTGCAAGTGGGGATACTGTTGTATAGTTGTATTATTATATTTATTCACTTCTTTTTTAGTTTATTTATTTATTCCTATTTATTTGAATTATTTAATTTAGTTACTTACCTATTTATTTATTGTATAATATATTACTTATAAAATTTATACATATACCGATATCGGTATATAATTAAGTTTACCGTATATTATTTTGTAACCACTAGCCCTGATTAAAATGATTACAAACTTCTTTATCGTTCCGATCGTCGGGTATAAAAGATGGAGATGATCTTTTACGGATTGATATTCCGCTTTGAGAGAATGGAATTATTTTTTCTCTATTCGTAAAATAGGACGATTTACTGTGGATATTGAATTACTAAATAAGTTCATATATACATATATGTCAGCAATATTAAAGTATATTCAAATAAAGAAACAAGAAAGGAAGTAGTAAAGGCAAATGATAGTATAATGGAGAAAGATCTTAAAACTATGGAAGCAATAATATCCTCAGCCGTATCCCAGCATGATTTAGCAATAGACACAGATGATCAACAAGATAAAACGCCAACTATCTTTTTAGATGACCCTGATAGATTTCCTGAAGGTGGTAAAGAAGCCTATAGAGTATTGCTTGGATCATTCTTAGGATTAACAGGGGTTCTAGCCTTTGTTAATTCCGCAGGAGTTATAGAAAACTATATTCAAGATGAATTATTACCAGATGTGCAGACTTCAACGATTGGATGGATCTTTTCATTGTTTAATTTCATAGGGTTTGGTGGTACGTTAATTCTGGGTCCAATATTTGATAAAATAGGTTGCAAAGTTCCCATATTCATTGGTACAATCTTGTTAACTTTAGGCTTAATGTTAACATCAGTTTCAACAAAAACTTATCAGTTGATCTTAAGTTACGGTGTAGTAGGAGGCTCTGGGATCTGCTTGACATTCGGTCCATTTGTTGGAGTTTTAAGTCATTATTTCTTAAAGAAAAGAGCCATGGCAATTGGTTGCGCATATATTGGAGGTGCTATAGGTGGTGTTGTTTTCCCAGTAATGTTTAGATCATTGTTTCCAAAATTAGGTTGGGGTTGGACGGTAAGAATTGGAGCATTTATTTGCTTTGCATTATTAACATCAGGTTTATTACTTGTTAAAGATCGTCATTTAGAATTTAGAGATGAAACCAATAAAGATAGTGTTACAAAACAAATCTTGAAATCAATTGATTTTAAAATCTTTAAAAATAAAGTTTACACATGTTTAGTACTTGCATTATTAGGCAATGGATTTGCCTTTTTAATTACAATGACTTATTTACCATCTTATGCTTCAACGTTTGGTTATTCAGCGTCGGATTCTTATTTATTATTGGTAGTATTTAATTCATTATCAATACCTGGTAGAGTTATACCGTCATATATCGCCGATAAATATGGTAGATTTAATGCAGTATGTATAACATCAACAGTTTCAACCCTTGCATTTTTTTTAATATGGGTAAACAGAAAATCAGGCCATACAATTGGTGGATTGTTTACATTTTCTGCCATATTTGGTTTTAGTTCAGGTTCAATTTTATCATTAACTCCGGCAACAATTGGGCAAATTTTTAAAGTAGAAAAAATCGGAGCTGGCATTGGTACAGCATTCTTTGTATTATCATTTGGTGATTTAATCGGAATACCTATCGGTGGTGCAATTACTAATCCAAAAACTAGAGAGTCGTTTGATCATTTGGTCATCTTTGTTGCATTATGTTCCCTTTGTGGTACCATTGGTAGTTATACTGCTAGATATTTATATGCTGGATTAAAATTAGTTAGAGTTTAAAGAAATTCAATATTTTCTTGAATAAATGATGAATGATCAGTAGAACCTTCTATCGACACCGCATGTAATCTTGATCTATCACCTATCATTAGCATTCTCCATAATGATTTTGTTAATTTAATTTCTATAATATCACCTTGAACTGAACTTGCTGAATTTAAGCGTCTCTTTTTAGTTGTTTCATCATCAGTTTCCAGTGTACCCATTAAATCATGAATCCAAGATTTTTTCATTCTCATTCCATTAATGGTAGCTTTGCAATCCGAAAATCCAGCAATGCATGTAATCTTTGGATGATCAGTATCAAGATCCTCAATCATAAAATCTTCACTATAATCTTGAAATACTGAAATATATTTCTGACATAATTTATTATTTATTTGTATAGTTGTAACATTTATAGTTTTGTTAACTAATAATTTAACTTCACTATAATTGTTATTAAATATCTCACCATTTGAATCTAATTGAAATATTAAATTTCGTTTCGGTTCTTTTGCAATAAATGGTCTAATATATTGAATTGGAGTTTCAATATTAGTAGGCAATGTTGATTCATTTATAACCCCTTTTCTTTGTAGATCATTTAAATTTAAAACAATTTCTTGTTTATTTTCCATGAATGGATTATTAATAATTCGATGCTTTAATATTCTTTGTTCTAATTCCAAAAATCGATAATATTTACATTCTCTCATTAATAATTGTCTATGCTCATCATTCTTAATAATTAAATTGTTCCCTCTTAATAACTCCAATAAATCAGAAAACAATACTGGAGATCTATTAGATACCGTAGCTGGTCTTTGAGGTGGTGGTCTTAGCATATTTTTTTCTTCAATTACTCTAATATTATCACTTAATAACCCATCATAATTGACAGTAAAATAATTTGGATAATTACCTGAATTAAGAAACAATGAACGAGATATCTTAAACGATTCATTTCCGATAGTAGCAAAAATATCTTCTTCTGTTAAAATTGCTTGAATTCTTTTTAAGCCAAAATAAAATGCATCAGACCAAAGGTGAACAAATTCATAATCATTATTAACATTTATTGAATATCCTTGTAAATGAGCATATATCTTTTCAAAAATAACAGGTGAACGATCAATGAACAACACTTTTTCATCGTTGCCTTCTTGATTAAAAAATTTAGTAAAGTATGATGGAGCATCGGATGACAATGATAATCCACTCAATCTAAATAGTTTATAACCAACTTGAATTGAATAAACTTTATCGTGAGGTAAAATCGCTTCAATTTGAGGATTAAATTCAGTAACGGGCTTGAAAGTCATTGGGTTGATTGACATGATGAAAGAGCTCTTGTTTATTATTCAATTGATTTTAGAAATATTTACGTTTCACTTTCTTCCGTTATAACATTTATTTTTTTTTAGTTACCAATTGGAACTAAAAAAGAAAAAACGAAAAAAGCACAAAAAATTTTTTTGTTAATTGAAGGCTACAAGTAAGAGTCATTAATAACTGACTTTAATAGTCAACATATTCATAAGGAAAGGTCGTGGTTACTATTATATAAGCTAAGAACAAAAAGCAATTAATAGGTTTAATTTTTCACACACATTATATATATATTCATGATATAACAAAGCTAATATTAGTACGGTGGGGAATTGCAAAAATTCTAAAATATGACGAGAAAGAGTCGGACATTTAATGGATGCTGGACATGTCGAACACGGAAAGTCAAATGTGACCTAACTAAACCACATTGTAATCGATGTATCAAAGCTGGGCTAGATTGTGCTGGGTATAACATCATCTTAGGTTGGGCTAATCCATTGAGTATATCACCAACCGATAATTCATTAACTACATTAAACATTAAAGATGACAAGGGAGAAAATAACTTTCAAAGAAGAAACGTTGAATTGGTTAAATTTCCAGAATCAATGACTTACACTACTTATAAGGCCTTGGGTGATGAATTAGATCGATTAGACGAATTCGTAATTAATAAGAGATATAGGATTAGAGTAGGACCATTCAGTGTTTATAAAGTCAATTCATCTCCAAGAGAACGTATCAATAGAAGGAAGATTGCTCCGAGATTGAATGCATTAGGAAGCACTGTTAAGCCTATGGAGCAACGAATATCAAATTTAAGAACTGAATTATATGGTAGTGATACTGGATCCGGATCAGACACTTCATCAATATCAAAGAAATACGACAATGAATCTATTTTTTCCAAGTCAAATAACTCTTGGGTTCATTACGAACTATTGGATTACGCCAAATTAACCATACTAGGTATTAAAGGATCAAATTATCAATTTAATGAACAAAACATGTTACACATTTTGTATCCCAAATTCTTCCCCAATATAGATTCGGATGATTGGCTAGTTGATTATAAGTTGATTGGTAGTAAATTATATCATTATGATTCTGTAAAGAGGCTGCTTACTTTAAAGTCATTATTTCAAATGTTTTTAAAAGATTTTAGTTCGAAGATATTTTCGTTTAACCGAGTTTATTGGCCAGGGAACTACTTGGACACGATTATTATACAATATATCAATAATATACTTTGCCAATTTATATGTTATGATTTCACTCAATGGGATGAAAATTTTAATTTACAGGATAAGGAAAATGTATCACCAGATCAATTAAAACAAAATATAAAATTTGGAATCATAAACTTGATATTTGGAATCTTATCATTCAAAAAGTCTCAGCAGAACTCAGGCAATGTCATAAATGATGAATCATCGTACTATGTTGATGAATATTTAAGATTAAGTATTCAATTAAGAAAATTGAGTATTGGGATTATAAATTATCATTTAGATGAATATGATAATAATAGTCATATAGATGATGAATCATTTGAATATGAGAATTTATTATTATTGGGATTGATTTTACAAATTGAATTAGATAATAACTTTAGTATTTATGAAAATTTTGAATTAATATTTGCTATAGGGGACTTTATAATCAAGAATAAATTTAAAAAATCAAAATTATCAAATCTAACCAAATTATTAATAACAATTTTTAAAATTGTATATATGTTTTTTGAAAGTACCCAATCAATTAATCTATTTAATTATTCGATTGCTGAGGGAGATGAAACTATAAATTACCGAGATTTGAATGAAACTTATGACTTAGTAAATGAAGACGTTGAGGATGACGAGGAAGATGAAGATGAAGACGACGAAGACGAAGAAGACGACGAAGAAGAAAATAAAAAGGGTATGCAAATCAAGCCTACTATTCAGAACTTGATCATTTCATCATCAAATGATTCGAGCAATTCTCCTTCAAAGTTGTATACTCCTATGGCATTCACTATTAGTTTTAATAAACGGAATACTGGAGGATATGATGAAGCAGAAAGAATAGAGCCGGTAGTTCCTACATCAATAACTGCCCCTAATAAAATAATTACATTACCAGCCAAAATCAATTTCTATTCAAATGTCGATAACAATTCAATATATTTTATGTATGGTATACCTAAATCATTATTAGATATATTTCATGAAATAATTCATTTAACAAATCATAAGAATATCTTTAATAAAAGAAAAGTATTTCCACGTAATTTTCCAAGAATATGTGCAGAAATTGAAGATAAATTAATTAATTGGGATATTCAAAGCTTTTGGAAATTAAATATTGATGACATAAGGGATAAATGCATTTACTTAAATATTAAAAGCTTTCAAGAATCATTAATTGTTTATTATTGTAGATTAATTAAAAATTCATTAAGAAGAGAGCTGGTTTTAAAATCAATAGAATACTTAAGTGAATTAGTTGAAATAATTCAAATTGAAAAGGATATTACAATCAGGCCATTATTTTGGAATTTGTTAATATGTGGCTCCGAAATTAATAGTGATGACATTCAATTACAGAAGAAGATCATATCAATATGGCAAGATTTTGAAAGTTATAATTGTCAATTTAATTATTGGAGAGGCAAACAGATTTTATATGAAATTTGGAAGAGAAAAGCTATCGATGAAGAATTTGGGTTCATGGATATGATTAGAGAATGGGACATAGTGTTGTGCTTAGGATAGAAAAAAAATAGTTAGAAGGGCCAAATATATTCAGATAGAAAATATAATAATAATAATACTAATAATAATCATTTTAATATGCATTATTTAAGATAATTTGTGGGTTTTAGTAGAGCGAAACTAAATTATTTTACAATACCTTGTAGATCTGCA
Source organism: Scheffersomyces broadrunensis (assembly GCA_030563665.1). Lineage (NCBI taxonomy): Eukaryota > Fungi > Ascomycota > Pichiomycetes > Serinales > Debaryomycetaceae > Scheffersomyces > Scheffersomyces broadrunensis. The sequence continues at coordinate 14,519 of JAJMJS010000089.1, read as the reverse complement.
TTTATTATTGTCATTTAAAAAGGAAATATTCATTAGAAATATCAACTAACAATGAGGGGGATCAGACTACTTCAGGAATAATTGCCTAATCAGGCAGGCTCTCCTGGACTTCCTAAACAAACGTCTTTTTATTATTTAGACTAACATCTACCCCACTCGCATCCTATTGTAGTTGGAAAGCAGAGCGAGGATGGACTTTCCCCATCCCGCATTTATGCCCCTCATCATAACAATTATACCTTCTTCGACTAGTGAGGAAGGAGCCCCACCGCTTAGATATCTATCTTAAAGCTCAGCGTCTAAAACCAATTTTGTCAATAAAGGTGGAGAAATTATAAAAAAAAAGAGAAAATAAAAGACAGAGATATTATTTATTGGAGTCTTAGACTAAATCGAGTTGAGGTATAGGCTTACAAATATGAAATACGAATTCATGATGTAAATTTTTGCGTCCTCAGTTTAGCTCTACTAAAAGTAGAAGTCTAAGCAATAAAGGAGATCCATTGGCTGATACCGACTAAAGCGTCAACTAAATTCTGCATATTTGTCGTCTTTTGTTTATGTCTTTAATGTTGCTTATTTTCTTCGTATCTTGTTGCAAATAATGATCTTTGTTGTAGAACTGTTACCTTCATGTAACAGATTTTTTAAAGATCTGGTGGCCGGAAAAAATCCTAGCCTATCAACAAAAAACAAATCAAAAAAGCGCAATATTTCTCAGAAAAATAAATTAAAAAATTCAACAAAAAAAAAATTAAAAAAATTAAAAAAATTAAAAAAAAAAAAAACATTAAAAGGGTGAAGAAAAAAAAAGTGATTTAGTGGGTGCTAGGCACTAATGGTCATTACACTGAAAAGAGCTGAGCTGTGCATATCAATTAACTTTCAATTATTCTAATTGTGCAGTAATTGTCTTTTTTTATAGATTCGCCACTAATTACTCAGCAAAGCTCGTAAGTGCTGGCCCTCCAGTCTTAGTCAAGCAAGTACATGCTATTAACTAAAAGCTGAAATTTTTTTTAAAATGAACGAGGCATAATTTAATAAGCCTGCTGGTGATTAAGGTTTAAGATTGATGAGGAAGAAAACAATAAACGCCACTAGTTATTAGTTCGTAAGTATAAATATATATATGATTACGATAGATAACTATTGAGAGGTGGAGTAATTCGTAGATATCGCTTAGGCTTATAATTAAAAAAATTATACAATATACCGTTAACGACAATGGCAATTCGTTTTCATCATAATAGGGGCACTAGCTCTTAAAATAGTCAGCAGTTGGTACAAATTTGCTTCTCACCAAAAAAAAAAAAATTAAAAAAAAAATGAAAAAATTATTAATTAAAAAAAAAAAAAAGAATAGTGGGGAGACAAATGTCTGCGTTCCGGATAGAAAAAAATATTTAATGTCTGAGCCTCCAAGTAAGCGTCCCCATTTCGGATTATCGGAAATACCTAGTGGGATGGATAGTTTTTCCATTATAATGGACTTTAATTGATGACTCTTTTGTTATGAATAAAAAAATTGTACATAGACAAGTATACTCAAATTAGAGAAGTTACATGATTTGCAATGGTGATTGGTCTGAAGTTTATCTTAAATGAATACAAAATACCAAGCAAAATTTATCCATGGTAAATCTAATCATCTCTTGTTACATACAACAGGGCACAAGATCGAATAAATTAAAAGAGTCTTATTCCATTTCATACATAATCAAAACTTATTATATAAAGATAATTCTGTCACTATGCTGTAAGATATCAACGGCGAACTGAAGAAAGTAAAGACTTGACGGTTTAAGTTGAAAAAAAAAATAATAATAATGAAATGTCTGATGAATTTAACGAGTCTAGACATAATTTTTCCGAACATTACAAGACAAGATTTTTCTGCCCGTAGAATATATATACAAGCATAAAAGTTAATATATTTAAATATAGTTTAGTTAATTAGTAAAGCATAAGAAAAGAAAGAGATCATTGAATCGAGACAGATAGTTCTATAATCACTATCTATCACCTCCAGCTACAATCATTCAGTGTATAATAAAATTGAATATATTCAGTATTTGTTTTATCAATAACAAGTAGCTGATATTAATTTTTTACCTTATTCTTCATATATCACATTTCCTTCCTTTCGTTAAAAATTGCTGAATCTAAAAGTTGCCGATTAGCGTTATAACTTTCTGCAGAATTCCATTTACCCCCTTCACCTCATTTTCGCACTATATTTATTATCACCAATAAATCACCAGTTTCATAATTGATTGACCTACTGAAATTTACTGGATCATTCTTATTATAATAATAACAATTTCTCCGCTAGAGCTCCACTTTATAATTAGTACTTTGGTATCATAACTTTAATTTTAATTTATTGTTAAAGTTGAAGGTCGTGCCCAGATAAGAATAATTTGCTTTTGTCACCTTTAATTTTTGTCTGACACTGACAAAAAAGATCATTTTATTTTTTAAATTTTTTAAAAATAATTTTACATAAAAAAAGAATTAAAAAATAAAAAACTTAAAATTTAAAATAATAAAATATAAAAAAAAACAAAAAAGTAAGAATTCTCCATACTTAAAATTTCCGGGGTACTTTTTTTAAAAAAAACTTTTTCAGGTAAAAAAAAGTCAGTGAGTGTGAATAAATTTTATTGTTCAATTTTTAAATATTTTTCATAATTCATTCATATTTATTTTAATAATATATTCTACAAAGGTCAAACAATTTATCGTTTCCACCAGTCCATATATTTATCTATCTGTCTATCTAGTTCGACTACTACATTTAGTTTCTGTGGGTAAATTATCGGATTATTTTATTTTCAACTGTGGTCAACAAAAGTTTTTACCCTTAAAATAAATTCTCACTAAAATTTTATTTTTTTTTTTTATTTTTTTTTTCTTTTATATATAGACAAAAAGAAAAAAAAATCTCCACCACCAAAAAATTTCCCACAAAAAATTTACAGTACCGAATTATTTAAATTGATTATATATCTTTACAACAACAACAGATATAAGAGTTGATTCAATCCTTATCAAGCGAAGAGAAAGAAAAAAGAACCGCCAATCAATCATTTCATTGAATTCAGCTCATACCACTCCCTATAATTTGTTATAATAATCTGTGCATGTTTGCAAATGAGTAGTACAGCAACGCATGACCTGAATCTATCAGCTTCAACAATGAGTTCCATGACTACAACTACTACTGCATCGAAACCACCATCAATATTACCTCCACCTTCAATGGGAATAATACCATCTTCATCGATGTCTTCTTCATCTTCCACCATTACCCCATCAAGATCATCTTCAAATAATGACTTGCCTCCTATATTGGCTGTTTCAACATCAACTAATAACGATGAATCAATCAATAATACCGAAACCATTACACCTACTGGAACCATATCTGAGTTTGGCTTAGGGAATCCACCCCGTAAAAGATCAAAAGTTTCTCGTGCTTGTGATGCTTGTAGAAGAAAGAAAATTAGGTGTAATGCAGAATATAGTTCAACTTTACAAAAAGTTACTAAACTTTGTAATAATTGTATTAAAAATAGTGAGAATTGTACATTTTCAAGAATTCCTTTAAAGAGGGGTCCATCAAAAGGTTATATAAGAGATTTAGAAGACAAGTTGGATAATAAATCTTCAAATGGTAATCTAACACCAACAATTCAGATCCAAAATACTATCATACCAATAACTTCTTCAACTAATATTCATCATCAACCATTACCATTTCCTTCAAATCATTGGAAAAATAATAATTCTACAACAAACAGTAATAATGTCAATAATAGTAATAATAACAATAATATCCCTACTCATAATACCCATTCTCCAATTGTAAATGGAAATTCTTCACCTATAATATTACCTCCAATAGTAGGTTATCAATCAAAAATATTACCACCAGCTGTTCAAAAATTATCCGCAACTTCGAATGGAACTAGTACGAATAATAGCAATCCTTCAAGTCCCAGAAGTCATTCAATTAATGGATTATTAAACAATACACCAACAAACAACATCAACAATAGTAATAATAATAGTAATAATAATAATAACATTAATAGCATCAGCAATAACAATAATGGTTCATCAACTGATGTTGCTAATTTAAAAAATTCAAGTCCTCCAATTCAAGGTCCTTTCTGGAAAGTTCCTTATGAGATGCCAAATTCATCTAGTAGAAGATCTTCCGTTACTTTAAATAATTCATCATCAAATTCAGATGTGGGTGTTTCCACTGATAGCAATCAACATCTTCATCATCGTAGACGTTCATCAATCGATTCAATTTCTTCGACATCAACAAATGGATCAAGATTGCCTTCTTTAAAACCAAGTATATCAGTCAATAGTGATGTTATTTCTGATAGTGATGCGGAAGATTTTTATTCAATAAAATCTTCATCGTTTTCATTACCTCATAGATCTTCATCTGTGGGTAATAATGGCAATAACAATCATACTAGATCAAGAAGAAATTCACAAAGTTTATCACCAAGAAATTCAGTTACTTCCTTATCAAGTTTGACTGGTAGAATGAATAAAACTTTGCATATTCAAAGTAATAATAGTTCAGCTCCCTCAAGTTTAATACCGTCACCAGTTGTGGCTGCGTCTATGATACCTAATCATTTACAACTTCAACAGCAGCAACAACAACAACCTCCACAACAACCTCAACCGGGATATCCATTCCCTCCTTATCCATTCAATGCGGCTGGTCCACAACCAATACTTACTCAACCTAACCATCCTCAATTTGCTTTTCCGACTATATCACAAATTCCAATTCAACCTCAACTTTCATATTTTCAACCAAATGCAGCATCGACTGTTCAATATTCAAAAATTCCTTTAAATAGTATAGAAACAAATTTAAAACTTTATTATAATCATTTTCATTCCTCATTTCCAATATTGCCATTTAACCAATCATACTTATTTTCGGTATTGGAAAATTTTGATGATCAAAGTTCAAAATTTTTAATTGATTTATTTAATCAATCATTAAATAATTTAAATAATTTTAAGCAATTAACCATACACGACAATATATCAATAGTTACAAGAATTTTGTCATTATATCCTTTTGAAAATTTTGGAATCAAAGTTTCAGATGGTAGTTTGATTTTATTCTTTTCATCATTATTGATTTTAAATTATACAATATTATTAAATGGTGATAATTATTCATTAGGAATTTCATTGACGTCTACTATCTTTAATGATTTTAAAATATTGGAAAACTTTGTTGATTTTGTTTCGGAAAACAAACAGAACATTGATAAAATTGAATTACAGAACTATGATAATATTAAATTGTTCCTACCAAAATTATACTTTGCTTTAAATATAATTGATAATTTATATTGTATTAGCTTTGGGTATCAAAAGATTATAAATAATAACGATTTAATTAAATTTATTTCAAATCATACTGAATATTTATTCCCTCAGAATACTGAAGATACAAATGTTCTGGAAGTTAAATCGGGATTATTAATGTTTAAAAATTCAAGAATGTTTGATGATTTAATTTCAATTCGTGATAAATTCATACTTAATAAAAATAAACATGGAGAAAATATCGTACCAATAAATTGGCAGTCAAGTATTGGTAATTCTAATAATAATAATGGATCATTTGTGGCTAATGATGATTTTTCTAATTATTTTATAACTTTAATTAATGAAAAGTTTGAATTAATTGTTTACTTACTTGAAATCAATCAGTTTTTAAGTAATACTAGTGGTAATACCAATCATGATAATGAAGAAATATTTGAAAATTTGATTGATTATAACTTGAAGCTAATTCGATTAATCAAAAAATTATCAAATTCAATTATAACATTTGCAAATTTTATTAGTACATCAACCACTACGCATTCTTCCACTACTAATTCTCCTGGAAATAGTACTCCTTCAAATAGTGTAAATGTATTACCTACTTCACCGGTTGATATAAGTAAATCTACTAATTCACTGCAGCTTTTGATTAATCCATTATTGAATATTACAATTGGTCAACTTTTTAAATTAATTAAATTGAATAAGCTTATAATTGATAGCTTAATTAATTTAATTCAATCTGCTAATTCAACTTCAGCTCCTAAGACAATCCCCTCCATAACTGTCACTAACCCAATTCCAAGTTCAACATCAACACCAACTACAACCTCTCCTTCATCAGCGGTTATTAATGGCAGTGGTGGGGATATAGTTTATAGATGTGTCAAGATTAATAATGATTTATCAATTTCTTATAATTTATTGAATTTAAATTTAACTAATTTACAATTAGGGTCAATTTCAATAAGTTTAATTCGAAATAAGATTAATGATTATAAATTTAATTTTAATCTTTCATCAATGTTGAATAGTAGTGGCAACGGTGGTGATCTTAAACAAACTTTAGAGTCTTGGTCTCTGGAATTTTCAAATACAATATTACCATTCATTGAACGTGAAAATATTGATGGTTGGTATTAAAGCATAATTAGTTTATTTTAGTTCTTGTTCTAGTGTGGTAGAAAGTAGTTTTGAAATTTTTGTATAGGAAATTTAATTTATAAAAATTTTATTTTTACACGATTTTTTTCTTATTTTATTTTTGTATTGAATTAGCGCGCTAAGCTATACATTTTTTGGGTATAGAATAAGACAATATATATATTTAGTTTAAAAAAGGAGAATTTATGGGAATGTGTGTGTTTTAGGGAGGGAACCATTTTCTATTCTTGGCTGTTGGCCGTCCCTCATGCTGGTCGATCTAGTAAAAAAAGTATCTTAATCAATCTTAATTTGTGAATAAATCTTTCTGACAAAGAATAAACTACTTATGAAACCAATAGATCCACAGCAAAGGAATACAACTAAAGAAATAACAATTGAATAGCCAACATATAACAGGAATGAGCTAACACCACCTAATCTCTCACCACCAGTTAAGAATAACGAATGTAAGAACACATAAACAGCACATCCACCACCTATGAACAAAGATTTCCACTGCCATTTGTAATCTTCTGAACATAAAGTATAATAAATCATTAAAATTGAGATTAATGAAGTAGTTAAGATCATCAATGTAAAGCAGAAGAATAAGAATCCAAACATATAAAAAATTCTATTGAACCAAATTGAAGAGTAAATGAAGTACATTTCAACAGCGATTGAACCGAATGGGAAAATACCAGAAATAAACATAACTGGGAGAGTTCTTAAATACCATGGTTGACCTGGGATTTGTCTTGGAATTTGATTGGTTCTAACAGGAACGGTAAGTAATGGTCTCTTGGATGATAATATTGAACCAGCAATAGCTAATGGAATGGACACAACAAACCAGATAACAATGATGGCAATCATGGTACCCATTGGAATGGCCCCCGAAGATCCAACTGAAATTAAAAAGAAATTCAAAACAATAAATATACCAAATAATGTACCTGGAACCAAAATTGGAGTTAAAATTAAGTTTAATTTCCAATTATCACCCCCAAAGAATCTGTAAAGATAAGCGGAAATATATGAAGCAACAAAACTGAAGAAAATATAAAGAACAAACATAAAAGTTGTTAAAGAACCTCTATTTGATGGAGATAATAACCCAAATAAAGCAAAGGCTATAGTAATAAAAGCCATTAAGAAGATTTGAACACCACTACCAACTAAAACTGATAATAATAATCTTTGCTTTGGAGGTCTAAAAACATCACCATGAACTAATTTCCAACCACTTTCATCAGAAATATCATCATCTAAATTAACTTCATTATATTTGACAATATCATTCTTTAAAGTTCTAACCAAGATATGAGCAATAATGATACCAAGAATCAAAACAATTAATGAAAAATTGATTAATGAGAACCATTGAATCTTTGGATCATAAACATGTAAGTATTTGTCCCATCTTGTAGCCCACGCAGTATCAGATTCTTCAAAAATTACTGAATAAGTAAATAAAACAGTTGATTCTTGTTCTTTTTTTAAATCAACTTGCTTTAATTCAGTAGAACAAATTTGATCTTTACCTGCATCAGTAGGTAAATCACTTCTATCCATTGATGCTGCTTTAACAGTAACACCAACGACTCTAAAATCTTCTGTAGAAATTGGATGATATTCAATGGTTATTTCAAAATGATTATATAAATGAGCATGATTAAGTGAATCAACTTCACCAATATGGAATCCCGATCCATAAAATTCAGACTCAGTTCTAACATCAATTACATGATTAGCAGCTGGTAATCCATCAATAATCCAATTATGATTATAACTAGCTCTGATATTTCTGTTAACAAACACAGAATCTGTTTTGGTATAGGTGGATTTACATAATTCAACACAACTTTTATCTTCCAACATTTTGATATCAAAAGGAGAATTGAAAATTCTATCACCAAAGATAATAGCACCTAATGATTCCAGTTGTTTAACTGGACCACCTTCTGGTGTACAGAAATGAAATTTTGGATAATAATAATCATAGGAATAGACATATGTGTCTGCTTTTAATTTGGAATTGGTATTTGATAAATGGTGTAATGATGGTGTCAAATGATTTACAAGTAATGGTATTGTATCCCCTTTTTTATAATTTGTTGGAGCAACACCTGGTAAGTAAAAGGCATTGGATATTCCAACTAAGTACGTCAATACTGTTAAAAAGCTATAAAATAGAAACATTCTCTTTGAGTTCTCTTTAATAGTTACTGTTTGCTTTTTCGAATTGATTAAACTTTAATTGAGTTGTTTTTTTAAGAGAGAGAAAAGGTCCAACACTTTTTTTTTCTCTCTTTTAATTTGATTTTTTGATCTTGGTAATTATTTTTTTGGTGTAATTTGGTTTTTACGTGTTATTTTTATTTTTCTGGGATCAAAAATATTTTTTAAACAATCGAAAATTTATAAACAATAAACGGTTGGATCTTAAGGCGTCCAAGGACAAATTTAATCTTTGTTAACTCTACGGTTGGCAAAACTTATTTTCTTTTGAAGATTAGTAACATCCCTTATTTCCTTTAATTTTGAAGCTTGTAATACTGGATCGGTCATGTAGATCGGTCTTTCATTTGAATAATCGCATTCTAAATTAAGCCGTATACATTGGCCACAAATTGGTCTATCTTCAGGACAAGCTTTATGACGGACTCTACAAGTCCAACAACCACTTTTAGAACGAGGTCCGAGCCTTCTTTTTTTTTCAGGAATATAAACTTCTTCTTTGGCTTTAATTCTTCTACGTCTGCTTCTTGTTTGTCTAACACCAGGTTTATACTCCTCATCGGATTCTATCTCAGCTTCTTTGTTTTCAGTAGACGAACAAGAAGGGGGTGTTTTAGTACGACGACTCAATTGTAAATTTTCTTTACTTGGATGTAATTTAAAAGTTATTATGAACTTCGGAGTTACCTTCGGAGTTTCTATCTTCGGAGCATCAATCTTTGGAGTTTCTAACTTTGGAATTTCTAATTTTGGAATTTCACCATCTTTCTTTTCACCTGTAATTTCTTTTTCCTTATGTTCATACTTCACTTTGGACTTCTTAGCTCGTTGTTTCTTAAGCTTTCTATTAGAAGTCTTTTCTTTCATTTTTCTATGACGTTCTTTCTGTTTTATAATTATCTTTGGAGTTGCAGATCTTACTTCTATTTTACCTTCATCTTCTTCGAGATAAGCTTCTTTCAATTTTTTCATAATATCTTCATGATGCCCAGTCTTTCTAATAAAAGAAGCTGTTGAATTTTGTTCATCTGCTAGGGCCATTTCATCAGTATCTTCTGTTGTTACGAAAGAAGATTCATTTGACGAAGTTCCTTTGGGATCATCATCTAGCAATGGCCTAGGCCTAATTCTATTTTTATATTCATTGGACAGAGTGGCTGAAGGATTCCTCCAATTTAATTCACTGACTGAGCTATCATTGTTACTTTCACTAGGACTACCACCATATATATTTTGATAAATTGTTTTAACTCTCATCATTTCTTCTTGACTAACAAAATCATTATCAGAAGTTAAAAATGCATTATCTATTTCTATTTCAGTTGATTGGCTCTTGATTTCCACTGGAGAACTAATAATCAATGAATTTTTTGGCTTGCGTTGATAACTTTCAAAAGTGTGAGTTCTTGGTGGATAATTTTTAAATGAATTCTTCAAGATTGAACCAGGCTGTAACTCTAATAAATGTGAACTTGAAGCTCTAGATTTGGAAGGTGTTAATCTTTTATTTGATTGATATTCAGGTGGATAAAAGATGGCACTAGTTGTTGGTGATTGTCGATAGGATGCAGAACCAGAAGAACCAGGTAATTTTGGAAATAATAAGTCTTTTTCTAATTTTAATACATTTCTAGATACATTAGAAGTAGAATCATTAAATGGATTGGCAATCTTTGAAATCATTCCTGGAAAGAGTTTCTCAGTTGTATTGGATGAAGATGAAGATATAGTGGCTCCTTTCAATGCATTTTGTTTGCTATTGTGATAATCATTTAAATTCGATAATGAAGCCAACCAAGTTGAATTCGTTTTCCCTTTCGATCCTAAGTCAAAAATACCTTCGGAATATAACGAACTAGCCATTCTTTATGATGGATTGATTGGTTTGTATGAAGTATTAATGAATTTGATTGTATAATTTAAAAGCAAATTATTTGCAGCACAATTTTTTAATTTTGTAAATTTTACTTTTTCTACAAGAGAGCGGCTAAAATATTTTTTATTTCTGACGAATAATACATATTAATTAACTATATAGGAGCATTATGTACACTAGCATATCTTAAAATCCAATTTAAGTTGGTTAATAAGAATTTACAACTTTGAGTCCAATCACTATTTGAAGTAACTCTGATACTTTTACCTCCAATTGAATCTTTCTGTGGTGATATTTTATAGGGTAATTGGATTTCAGGGTCAATTGCAATTAATCGAGTTTCGACCTGCGAAACAATATCCAATAAGGCTATCATTGACACATCTAGTTTATTATAATTAAAAAGCTTTCCTAAGGAGAATTCATCAGATGAATACAAATTTAGTATCACCTTAGCTTCTTCTGTAGATGAGCTTTCCGTAGAATTAGGATCTTGGATAGGTCTTGAATATTTTATAATCTGTGAATGAGATCCCATTGGTAATAATTTATAATCCTTAAGTTTGAAATTTAATCTCTTTATTAAAAATATTAATAATAAAACAATCTGCCCTAATGCTGCGTTAACTTCTGCCCAAACTATCTTATATCCTAATCTAAACCCATTAATCATACTATACTTATCTTCCTCATCAAAACTAATATTGAACAACGTACTATAAATATTCATATTTCTTAACTTATCAAGATGATTCAAATGCATTTTGTAAGCTGCTTTGGATTGCTCTAGCTTGTCACGTTGTTTATTCATATCCAACTGTAATTTATTCTTAAGTGTCAATATCTCTGTTAAATTATTTTTATATAAGCCATCTAATTCTTGTTTAAGATCATTCAATTCAATTTCTAGTTCAACTTTTTGATTCTCTAAATCTTTTAATTCTCCAAAATTATTTGTTTCTTCTTCTGAAAGCTTCTTAAATTCATCTAATGATTGAGTTAATTTGGTATCTAAATTCTCTCCTACTTCCCCATCTTCATTAAATATACTTAACAGATTATCTTTATCTCTAAGCTTTTTAAGAAATGATAAATAGCTATCCTTTTCTCTCTGGGTTTGATCAAACTTAAGTTTATAATTCTCAATTAATTGACTTGCACATTCGTCTGATAATGGATGATCAACCTCCAGGTTATTGGCTAGTATTTCAAAAATCTTACTTAATGCTTTTAATCGTTCTGATAGTTTAAATCCTGTATCTTCTATTTGATAATTATTATCCGGAGCTTTGGAATCAGCAGTTACTGCTGTTGTACTTTCAACTTCCAGTCCAGATGGAGTATCATCGTCTATAACCAAATAAGAAAATGAACTTAAAGTATCTGCAAGTGAGTCTATTTCATCAACTTCTTCTTCATCACTATTGAAAAAATTTCGAGATTGAATAGGATGACCTGCATCCTTTTGAATTTCATTAAATTCACTTAACCTATCATCATTAATATATGTTTTCGGGTCGAGAGATTTGATAAGCTCTTTATTACTTTTATCTTCTTCTTCATTAGTTACATTGCTAGTAATTAATCGTACTTGAGCCCAACTTAGTTTCTTCAAACTTTCATCAAGCTTTATAGGAGAATCTGATCTTCGACAGTAGAATGCGTTATCTAGTATGGCTGGCTCCTTTCTATCAGGCATGTTTTGAATATTTGCTCTAAGTAAATGCTTCTATTATTTTACTATCATGTAATTTTTGTTATCGCTTGCCTCAAATATTTCGCACTACTGTAAATTTTTTTATACTACTATGATATATTGTAACAAGATAATTTCAATTATTTACAAATTGCTAACTTCCTAAAGTATATCCGTTAATTAGAGCTGAATTACAAATGATATGGTCTTTTTATTTCTAATATTTATTCTTAGGCATAAATTGAAGAAGGTATGTAGTTAGTTATTAAATATATTTGCCCTACTATTGGCTGAGTTACCCGGCTTGCATTTGTATCTACAAAAAAAAATATAATTTTTCCAAACGAAAATTTTTCATTATCACTCTTTTCAAGATTATTTATACAATTTTATTGTAAAGAATCATATTAAATTGATTATTTTCATAATGATTAAACTTCATTACCAAAATTCATAATAAAATCTAAAAGAGTATGTTTTATATTTTTCACAATTTTTGAAGAGGATATATAGGATTTGAAAGAGAAGAAACTTTATGTTCTAAATGATGACAATTTGTTCCAGTGACTGAAAGGTTTAACGATCGATGTAAGCACTTGATTTCTCAATAGACTACAACGGTATCTGATATGACAAAAGTTTTTTTTTCTTTCTTTTATCTTTCAGAATCAAATTATACTTATCAGTGAGAGCTTATGACTAACAAGAGTTTTAGAGTTGAATGGAACAATAATATGAGAAAATTTCAGCGTAATAAGCAATTAAATCAATTGTATTCTTATCCACTCCCTATAACTACTACATCAGAAGCATATAATATTTCATTACCTAATGTATATCCTCATAATCCAATATCTTGGTTATATTTTACATTTACATTCATTCGGTATAATTATTTCTATGAAGTTCCTCAATCTAAAATTAAATTAGTTGATGTTGAATTTGAGGATGGAATTTTTAAAGTCGAAGATGAGGATGATTTGCTAAGGTTATGGAGACGTGGTTTCTTCGGTAAAGGTGTATTATCAAGATCAGAACCAACTTGGAAAGAAAGAACCATCAATAGATTAAATTTGAAAGATAGTAAAGATGAAGAGCTTGCCATGGAAGATGTTACAATGAAGAGAAGAGAGGGTCGTAGAAAGTTTAAGGATGAACGATCAAAATTACAATCTTTGGAATTATTACAAAGAAAGGGTGAGTTGTCCCAAGAAAATGAGAAAACATTAGATGAATTAAAGGAAAACTTGAATAAATTAAAGAATGTTTCAATTGATAAAAATAATCAGGAAGATTTTATTATTCGATTGGAAGATGAAGATTTAATTGATGATTCTAATCATTTATCTGAAAATTTAGAATTTTTACAATTACAAGCCATTGAAGCATTCTTTTTAAAATTTGGATTAAATGTAATCAAGATAACTCATAATAGATTAGAGTTATCAATTAAAGATTTATTCTTACAATGTTGTTATATTTCGTCCAATTCAACTATGATTAAACCAAATAATAAATTCATAATAGAATATGTTGTTTATCATCATTATAGATCTTTGGGTTGGTGCGTAAGATCGGGAATCAAGTTTGGATGTGATATGTTATTATACAAACGAGGACCACCATTCTCTCATGCTGAACATGCTGTAATGATTATTGCTAATGAAGCTGAATCAACTTATGATTGGATTGAAATGGCAGCAAGAGCAAGAGTTATTGGTACAGTAAAGAAGAATTTCGTTTTAGCATTTGTTGATTTCCCTGTTGTTCAAGATGTAACGACTATTTGGGATGAAAAGATTAATGAAAATGAAGATGAGAAAGAGATTCTTAGTCAACTTTTTAAAAAGTATAAAGTTACGGAAATATTATATAAACGATGGACACCTAGTAGAACTAGAGATTAGCTAGAATTTTATTTAGCTGGCTAAATAGATTATTTATTTAATGATATAATGAATTAATTAATGAAAAAAAAAAGTTAATGTAAGTTGAATAGTACTAAAGTAGTAACTTTATTGAGGTTATTCGGTCAATTTTGTAAAAAAAAATGTTGATACTCTTTTTCTTAAAACTTCACCACAAACTTGAACAATCTATATACTTGAACTCTACCTATGAAAAAAAGACAAAACAATTGTAATTATTAAAAAGATAAAATCATTTATTTACTGA
>JAJMJS010000088.1:0-30227 GCA_030563665.1 Scheffersomyces broadrunensis | reverse complement strand
CCCCCTGACACTGCCTGATAAAAAAACACTGCCCGATAAAAAATTTGTTTTTACAGGTTAGTCACGTTTCTTTTTTTTCAGTTTATTCTGTTTAATTACATCAATCAATTAACCATTGATTGATTGTTAAAGAAGTAGTTACTATTGCTAAGATTAATCTATAATGAATACTTATGAATGGAATGGGATAAACGCTTTGTTTATTACATTTTAATATATTTAGTGCTTGCATATTTATTTATTTATTTATTTATTTATATATTTATTTATTTATTTTGACATATCGCGTATTACACAAATAACGTCAGACGAGATCAATTCAAATATTGTTAATTTCATTATACGAAACAAATAGAAGAGTCCAATGATTGATGTACTTGTTTGCAGTTACACAACATCAATGAATCAGCTTCATAATAACAAATACAATCTTTTATAATATATTAGTAACAGTAATAGTAATTAAAATGTATTCAAATTCAAATATAAATAATAACAGATCTTTCAAACAGAAATTACTTAGTTCATTAAATCCTATTTCCTAATTCTCTTGATTTAATTACTAATAACAATCCAGCGTCATCAAAATTATTCTAGCTTTAAAATAAAAATCATTTGTTATTTAGGTAACAATTTGTTTATCCCTACGGATCACACTAAAAATTACTTTTTTCTCGCTAACCATTTACGCAAGGAACTGATTTTTTTTCTTTTGCATCCATATTTAGATGGTAAAAAGTTTTTACAAATTATGAATACCATAACTAAGACTTTCATTTTGTTATGCCTGCTAATACTACTATTACTGATATTATGATTACTATTAATATTATTATTATTATTGGAAGTTATAACTAAAATTTCTGATAGGAATACATTATTCTGCTTATTTTTTTTCAAAGGAAATTTTCCTTTCAAAAATATTAGATAGAGATTACCTACTATTCAATAATATCACAGTATAAACTTGATTTCTAGGCATTAACAGTTCATAAGAAATTTAAAGTCAGTACCAACATGGCAAGACTGTTTAGGGTCGAAAGAAAGTGCATAAAGATTGATGATATATACTATTTAATAGCTCAAAAGTAGAGTATGATGATCAAAGCGAAGTGTTCCAAAATAATTATAAAGAGATAGAAGATTATTGGTATAAAGAACTAAAGCTGCTAAAGAAAAATATTAAAAAAGCTGAAAATGATTTAGAGAAAGGTAGGTTGAAGTTATTATTTATTGGAACAGCCTTTACATTCATGAGATTTGATCATCCACTACTACATTTGGAACTTCTTCATTATAATTCACTTATGATATCGAAAGAATCGTCTGTGACATTGGACATGCTATAAGTTATATTGATTATAAGCAAAATGCTAATACCACAGTATCGGGGAAAAGGTTTTAACTAGTTTGAATGGTTTAAAAGTTACTAAAGATGATTTATTAAGAAGAGTTGACATCCAGCTTCACTTCATTTTTAATCAATT
Source organism: Scheffersomyces broadrunensis (assembly GCA_030563665.1). NCBI lineage: Eukaryota > Fungi > Ascomycota > Pichiomycetes > Serinales > Debaryomycetaceae > Scheffersomyces > Scheffersomyces broadrunensis. The sequence goes on along the minus strand of JAJMJS010000088.1, from coordinate 28,740 downwards.
TATATACAAATTTGACGATTTCGAAAGAAACGAGTGCAAGGAAGATGACTATAAAGATTACTTTTCGAATAAGAAGCTGAAAAGTATCAAAATAAGTACTATAATTTCTAAGATCAATAGATTTTAGTAGTCAAAGTAATAGTTCTGCAGCATATAGATTTGACGAACGTGGATCAGAATAATTGGTTTATTCATTGAAATGATGGCAGACAAGTCAAGTTAACCTTATTTGATGCTTCTAATTATAGCGAGACTAATGATCACTCGCTTGAAAGATCTTTCATTTATACTTTGCTTTGCAATTGAGTAGTCGTTACAGAGTTTCATAGATGAATAATCTGAAATTTCCTAGGGGGAATTCACAATTCCAATAACAAACAATCAAGGACCATATATTAGAAAGTATACCGAAGGCAAACCATCAAATAGACTATATTAATGAAAAAGATGAAATTATGGACAATGAACAGCATGAAGGAGAGAATTATCTTTATAATATATAAGTGTTTATAATACTATTATGTTTTTATTGAACTTTATTAGTTTTCCTTTTTTTTAATTGACATATTAGAATTATTAAAGCAAAATTGGGTTTCTTCATCTAAGTCTATTTTACTTCTACCTAGTCAAACTAACTTCAAGTGATATGATTGTTCAATTCTAAAACAGAAGAAAGAATTATTAAAAATCCAAATTATACATTGGTGTTATTTGTAACTACAAATTTACAGCCTTCCCCCCCTTAAAAAAAGTAAAAATTATGACGGTCTAAATTTAAAATTGACAACACATTCTTTTTCTTTTATGTTTAAGTCATATTAATAAATTATATCATATAATACTACTATTACATTTTGTCTTTGAATATGACAGCTACTGATAATTATAAAAATGTCTTTTCCATTAATTCAATTTTTAATGTATTGACTAATTTTCCAATTTTAACTTACTTTATAAGTTTCATGCAAGATTTTATCATCCAGGTATTGAAGACAGGCCCAATCCCTCAACATATTGCTGTTATCATGGATGGTAATAGAAGATATGCCAAGCAAAAGAAGATTCCATTAAAGGAAGGTCATTCTGCTGGAGCAGAATCTTTAGTTAATGTAAGATTTACCTAACAAAAATTTTGAGCTACCTTATATTTTATTTTTACTTTTATTTTTGATTTTTTTATTCTTCAAATTGGCTAACCATATATAAATTTTTAGGTTTTAGATGTTTGCTATAGAACAGGGGTAAATCATGTAACAATTTATGCTTTTTCAATTGAAAACTTCAATAGGCCAAAGGAAGAAGTTGATACTATATTTGGTTTATTAAGAGACAAATTGAAAATGATAAGTGAACATGAAGATTCTTATGCACGGTTTAATAAGATCAAAATGAAGATAATTGGAAATAGATCATATATTCCAGATGATATTCTTCGTGATTTAGAATCAATTGAAGAAAAAACAAAGTATGCTACAAGTGAACGTACTCTTAATGTTTGTTTCCCTTATACCTCTCGTGATGATATAACACAATCAATTAAATCAATTGTAAATAAAGTTGAAAATGGTGAAATAAAGTCTAAAGAAGAAATTAATTTAAAAACTCTTAATGATAATTTCTATTTGGGACCAGATTCTCCCCCTTTAGATATTTTAATTAGAACTAGCGGCCACACAAGATTAAGTGATTTTATGTTATGGCAGGGAAATTATAATTCCACCATTGAGTTTGTTGATACTTTATGGCCCGAATTTAAGTTCTTTGCAATGTCTAGTATTCTTCTTAAATGGAGCTATTATAGAACTCTTCAATTAGAAGAATTATCTATTATTGGGGTCAAATCTGAAAATGATCTTAAAAATAGAGTTAACGTGTTAAAAGAATTGCCTCCTCATCCACCATTTGTTTCTGTCAACCAGCGTTAATTTTGGTTAACATGGTATTTCTGTTGCTCAATGTTGAGCAGTTATTTTGTTATTTATTAGTTGTTTTTTAAGCAGATTGAATTCGTATGAAACTCTGTTCGGTAATTTTTTATTCTTCATCAGTCTTGGTTTTTAATTTTTCACTTCTTCATTATTCTACATATTTATTTTCGGTATTCTATAATTTAATTTATTATTTGTTTTATATATACAAGGGAGTAATCTTCTTTTTATTTATTCTTTTTTACATTCAATCTTGCTTTACAGTGTTTGCCTCTTGAAGAATTTTTTCATATTTTAACTCTTGAAGTTTTTCATTATTTTCTTTATTCAAATAAACATTACTAGACTTAAAATCTTCATCTCTCAATACAATACCATTTGGATTTCTTTCCCATACCCATCTTTTATTTATAACTTTTATCAATTCTTCAAATAATTGCTGTAAAGTATGAGTCTGTGATACAGTATAATCACTAATATCAAATCCTAATTTATCTTGTAATCCTTTGACTAAGGTGAATCTGAATTTCAAATCATGTAAATCAATAGCAGAATAATCTTCTACTTTAATATCTTTGTCTTTTAATTGTTTATAAGTTGTATTAAAAATATTGGCTAAATCAGTATCATTATAAGTTGATTCAATTTCTTCAAGTTTAACCACCTTCGACTTCCATTGGTTAACCTTGAAATCTGGCATATCAGTTTCAGGATCAAATGGTATGTAATCAGGCGAGTTTTCTTTATTTAATATAGTTATTTTAGCTTCGTTGTTAAATTCATAATCATCTTGCTTTTTAACAATTTCTTCTCTTTTCTTTAATTCCTTAGTACCAAAAATATTATCCAAGAATAATCTTGGTCTGGTGGTAGTGAAAGACCTTATCTGAGGTCTTCCTGATATCACCACTTGTCTTGTTAAATTATACATCTTTTGATTGTTTTAACTAGTTAACAATATATATTGGAAAATTTTTGAAAATTAGTTTTTTTCTTTGTGTGTAGTGCAAACATTTAATTACCCGGTATTATTTTTTTTTGTCTTGCCATTTGTCATTTTTCTGCTTCTTTCATTTTATGACAAGACAAAAAATTGTCATGTCCGAAGATATGGGAATGAGTAGAATTTTAATAATTACCATTTTTAGAGTATAGATTTATAGTTGTAATATAAGTGTGCTATACTTTCTAAAATGAACTTGATGATAGCTTGGAAATGCTCACATTATTAAATAAGTTTGCAGCTATTGCTGTATAAATATAAAGTTATTTCCACATATCCTGATATTAAAAAAAAACAACTCTTTATCAATCAATTGAAATCATGACAAAAGCTATTGGTATTGATTTAGGAACAACTTATTCTTGTGTTGGTATACTTAGAAATGAAAAAGTAGAAATTATTCCTAATGAGCAAGGTAATAGAACAACTCCTTCTATTGTTGCTTTTAATAGTAGTGAACGATTAGTTGGTGACGCTGCAAAGAATCAAGCAGCATTAAACCCAGAAAATAGTATTTATTGTGTTAAGAGATTAATCGGGAGACAATTTAATGATACAACTATCAAGCTGGATGTAAAGCTTTTCCAATTCAAAGTCTTTGAAAAGAATAAGAAGCCATATATTGAAGTTAAGTTCAAAGGTGTAAAGAAGTCGTTTTCACCTGAAGAAATATCTTCCATGGTGTTAGCTAAGATGAGAAGAACTGCTGAAACCTATTTGCTGGAAACTATTAAGAATGCTGTTATTACTGTTCCTTCTTATTTCAATGATGCCCAAAGACAAGCTACTAAAGATGCTAGTAAAATTGCTGGTTTGAATGTTTTGAGAATTATCAGTGAACCAACTGCTGCTGCTATAGCTTATGGTTTAGATAAGCGATTTGAGAAGAAAGGTGAATCTGCTAATATTGTTATTTTTGATTTAGGAGGTGGAACATTTGATGTTTCAGTGTTGACTATTAATGATGGTGTTATTAAAGTCAGAGCCACTGCTGGAGATACTCATTTAGGTGGTGAAGATTTTGATAATAGATTAGTTAGTCATCTTATTGACGAATTTAAAAAGAAAACCAAACTTGATTTATCTAAGAATGAAAAAGCTATGGGAAGATTAAAGAATGCAAGCGAAAGAGCAAAAAGGACATTAACTTCGGCCACTCAATCTACAATTGAACTTGACGTATTATATAAAGGTAAAGATTTTTTAACTAATATTTCGAGAGCTAAATTTGAACAATTAAATGCTGATCTATTTGAAAGCACAATTAAAATTGTTGAAAAGGTACTTGAGGATTCAAAACTTAAGAAATCGGATATTCATGATGTTGTATTAGTTGGTGGATCTACTAGAATTCCGAGGATTCAAAGGTTAGTTAAAGATTTCTTTGAAGGTAAGGAGCCAAACGTATCAATTGATCCCGATGAAGCTGTTGCTTATGGTGCTTCAGTGCAAGCTGCTAATTTAATTGGTGATTCGTCACCTTTGAGTGAAAAATTGCAATTAATAGATGTTGTTCCTTTGTCTTTAGGAGTACAAGTGAGGAATGGTACATTGTCTGTAATAATTCCAAGGAATTCTCAAATCCCAGCAAAGAAATCCTCCTCATTTACTACTGTAGTAGATGATCAAACTGCAATGACCTTTAAAGTTTTTCAAGGCGAAAGACGGATTGCCGAAGATAATTGCAAAATCGGTAAATTCTCAATATATGATCTCCCTCGTCGTAAAAAAGGTGATGTTTCAGTTAGAGTTACTTTTGAACTTGATAATAATAGTATTCTAAAAGTTTCGTGTGTTTTCGAAGAGACCGGAGCTTCTGTGAACACTACCATTTCCAATATGGGAATTTGTGCCGATGATATTGAGAGATTAGTTGAAGAAGCTAAAATTTTCAAGGAGGAAGATGAAATAGAAGTAACCCGAGTTAAGGCCAAGTATTCTTTAGAAGATTATATTTATGATTTAAACCGTTTGATTAATCGTGGTACTTTTGCTGATGACAATAAGAAAAAACTAAAAAAAGAAATTGATTCAGTTGCTGCATGGATCGAAGCTAATCCATCAGCTTCTACCAAGGAATTTAATGAAAACTATCATGAATTAGATACATTAGCTTCTTCCGTGGGTGTAGAAAAATAATATTAAGTGTTTGTCTTTACAATAAGCATTTTTCATGTTGGATCTGTCTTTATTAAGTTCTATTAATCTATCAAGAAAGCACCCACCTTTTGATTAACTAAATATTACTTTTATATAAATATTCTCTCTTCAAATAAAACAATAAATAAATGAAATTTTATATATGTCTAAATAATTTTATTTATTAGAATATCTAAAAGTAGAAGAATTATAAAATCTTTTTCCGCTTGAGGAATGAAAATGTTAATAATAATAATATTGTATAAAATGCCATACCTAAACTTTGATGATGTACGAATTCCAGATTTGTACTTGCTATTAATCTTGGTTGTGATACAGGCTGTGATTGAAATATTTCAAATTGATTAATATTATTATTATTATTATTATTATTATTATTATTATTATTATTATTATTATTTTTATTATTATTACGAATTTTCAATTTTTTATTATTGGCATCGGGATCAGTATTTTCAATACTGGTTGGTAATGTTGTAGTAGTTAGTACTGGTGAAGGCTGTGAAGGTGAATTATTAGAATTGATAGATGGTGTACCAGTTGTACTTGGAGTTGAATCTGAAGTAGTGGTGGTAACTGAAACTTGACCAATATCACACCAGCCATGAACAGGAAGACAATTAATATATTTACACCAATGACAACTACTACTACTACCAGGCCCATCTTTACCAGTAAAGAAGTTTTTGATTAACATGACAAAATAAACAATGGCCAATACAAGAGCTACAACTCTTACAAGACACCAAATTATAAATCTTATTAAGATTTTATTTGGCCAAAATGCTACTGGATTCCAATTATTTTGAAATTGTTGAAAAGTAGTTAAATGACTATCATAAGGAATTATTCCATCCAAATAAACAAAAAATGGATCTTTTAAAAATAAAATTCCCATTAATGTTCCCATTGCAAAACCACCAATATGACTAAAATTATCCATACCCGGTAATAAACCAAGTACTAATGAGACTATAATTTCACACACCATGATTAATATAAAAAGGGTATAATGTTTGGTATTATAAATGTTTGTATTTTTCTTTCCCGTATAAATGAATAATAATATATTAGTAGCTACTATACCAAATAATGCACCTGATGCACCAGTAGAAGCAATTCCTTCAGGAGTAAAATTTGCACCTAATAAAAATCCTGAAATTCCACTAGTAAGATAAATTATTGAGAATTTAATGGTTCCAATATTTCTTTCAATTGAAGGACCCATTGTAATTTGTAATAATAAATTAAAAATAATATGTAAAAATCCGGCGTGTAAGAAAATTGGAGTTATAATTCTATACCATTGATCAGGTATAAATCGATTATTAACTATAGGTATACCTGATAATCCACATAATTGAGCCAATGAACAAACATTGGTTTCTATTGTGGTTGAATTTGGACATGGGAATTGAATAGTTATATCATCAGTTATATTTTGAATTTGTTGCATACATGGTACAAATCTTGCTCCCATATATACAAGTAAATAAGTTGATGGACCTAACATGGGATTAAAATATGGTTGAGTTTGAAATGCTGAACCAGTTAAAATTGACATTTTGGCTAATTCTACAATAAATACAATAATTTGAATTAATGTTACTAATATTGTAAAATAAGGTAATTTTGTATAATGAAAACGAGGTTTTTTATTTAATAATTTTAATCGTTCCTTTTCATAAAATCTCATTTTTTCTTTAACAGTTGGTACTGAATCAATATTATTTGTTATAGAATGATTATTTTCATTATTTAATTCTAAATCTTCAAAAGGATTTTGTTGAGGTATTGATGGTAAGGGTATAAGATCATAATTGGTGGTAGAATAATTACTAAATGGATTTGAAGATGGACTTGATTTATCTATTTCATCTGAATTTGAAGAATCAGAACGACTTATATTATTTAATTCATAATCATTAGGTGAAGGTGAAGGTAAATCTTTATTATAATAATATGAAGGTTTTCTAGTATGATTAGAATTAATGGAATATACTTTATCAGCTCTTGGATTAGATTGAGATTGATAATTTATGTTTCTATTAGAAGGATTTGAGTTTATAACTGAATGAGGATAAGTTATTGTTTGAGAATTTGGAGTCACGTCATTTTCATTATCATTATCATTAAAGTAAAAAGTATCTGATTGAGTATCTTTATCTTGATCTAGAGTATTATTATTGGTATAATTATAGTTGTTATTTGATCCATTCGGATAAGGAATCTGATCCTGTGAGTTGGATAGAAATTCATTTCGTAAATCTCGGTGTTGAAAAGGATTATTATTTTGATTATTATTTTTATTATTATGAGAAAACATATTGTTTATGATGTAACATAAAAGGTTTTGAATGAATGAATAGGTATAAAATGAATAAACGAGAGTAAAGAATATATTTCAGAATATGATATAAGTAAACCACTAATCAGTGATTTCTAAATGATAGGAATAATTAAAGTAAATAAGAAGAAGAAGAAGAAGAAGAAGAAGAAGAAGAAGAAGAAGAAGAAGAAGAAGAAGAAGATGAAGATGAAGTAAAACGTTGATTAAAAAAAAATTTCTTGTTTCGGTTTTTCTGTGTTTCTTTTTTTCTTTCTTTTGTTGAAATAAAAAAATTATGATGTAATCGAAAATTTTTATAAAAACTATTTATAAATATATATAAATAAATAAATATATATATACATATAATACTATAAAATTACAAGATATATATATATATATATATATATATACCCCTTGATATGAACCCAAATGTTTCTTCTTAATAATTTGTTTCATATTTAAATTTATCATTTATGACTTCATTTGTACCCCTTAAAATTTTATTAAATACGCGTTATGGCTCAGAATGTGTAACCAGATCCTTTACTTAATTAGGTAGATTTTATTATTAATTATTAATTATTAATTATTTATAATATTCTAGGAACAATATATAGATTCTATACATTAATCTTAAACTTTGGTTAGTTAAAAAGAAATTTTCATATCATATTTTACACACCCTATTTTATTACTAAAAATAAGTAATTAAATAAATCTTAAATGATAATAATATCTATTAAATTAAATATATATATATAAATATATATATATATATATATGATATGGTACAACTATTAGGTATTATTATACAATGCATAAATTCCTACCCTCTCTATTTAAATAATGCATCATTAGATAATGGATCAACCTTTAATACTTGATTTCTCTTCTTTACTTTTCTTTCTACGGCTGCTTCAGCTCTTGATCTTGCTTGAATAGCAGCCTCTTGTTTAACTTGTGATCTAACGAAATTTGGTGATACATATTGTTTATTTTCATAAACTTTTGGTCCACCAAATGATCCTTCTAATATAGTAATTAATGTTAATACAAATCTTGGACCACATTCAACTAAATTTAATTCATCAGTATTTATATTCCCATCTGATTCTGCTTCTTTCATATCTTTTGATTCATTGATTTGGAAATTTCTAACCCAAATTTTATTATCAACAATTGAAAAAGTCATAACATGATCAATAAATGGTTTAGATTTTCTAGTATTTGGAGGTACACCAAATGATTGAATAAATAATTCTTTAATTAATTTATAATGATCATTTTCTAAAAATGATTTATCAAAACTTAAAATTGGTCTTGAACCTTTTAAACAATTCCCAGTAAAATTTAATTCATCTAATGTATGTAAATTTTGAACATGAAATTTTAATGTTGGACCATTTGGTGGTTTTGTAAGCCATAAATATAAATCTTGATGTTTTCTTGCCTCAAAAAATATAATATTATTACAATTATATAATTCAGCAACTTCATTTAATTGATATAAATTCTTTTTTGAATCAAATTTTGGTTCTTTACGGGCATGAGGTAATAATGCAACTAAATCATTAATTAAATGACGATGTCTATAAGTAACTCCTCTAGATGATATCACTAATACTCTTTGTCTGTTTATATGTTTGATCTTTTCAGAGGTCTCCTTAGATGACTTGGATTGTAATGCCTTGTATATAGCAGACATTTTATTCAATTATATTAATGATTAATAGTTAGTATAGATATTTCATTAATATTAATTTTTTATAACTCATCTTAAATTTTTTTTTTCTTCTTCTCTTTAACTATGAGAAAATCAGTATATACTGCGGTACGGGTGTTCATTTTGATTTGTTTTTTTTTACCCGGATTACTTTAGTATATAAAATTATATATATAACGAATAGTTTAAAATATATATTTAAATAGAATAATAAAAATGTTATAAAACGGGATATCGCTGTAAATTTCTAATCTCTATAATAAAGAAAAAAGGGGGTGATGGAAAAAACTAACTGATAAAATTAAAGTGAAATGAAAAAGAATAATGAATTAATTCATCATATATAAACAAATATTCCTTCTCCTCTTTACTCTTGTTCTTTTTCTACTTGGTTAATCTTTCAATAGGGAGGTAATGTACATGCAAGTTTGGTGATAATGCTATAATAATAAATAAAACATGGTGTAAATATATCATTTGAATTGATCTGATTTGAATTGAATAAAACAACAATAATAACAATAATGAACCACCAAGTGCTTAATGCTTTTCAGCTTTAGCTAACCATTCTTTAACGAATTTTTCTTCTTCTGGTGAACTAGCATTAATTGATGGATGTTTTGGAGCGGCTGGGGCCCATGGTTTTGGAAGAACAACAAATACAACAGCACCTAAAGTAGCAAGGGCTAATTGATGGGGTTGGACGGATCTACCTAAGATAACGTATGCAGCAGCCATTTTTCTTTATAAATATTAACTAATTGAAACTTTGGTTGTAAAATAAGTTGATTTTTATTAAATTTTTCAGGTTCTTTTTTTTTTGTTTTGTTCAGTGCCAAACCTTTTTTTTTATTGGTTGAAAGAAATACGCACCCAAACCGCAATTCAAACTTAATTTTGTTAGTTGCAAAACTGATTACAACAAAATAATAATTTTTTTTATTTTTAATTTACTTATTTATTTTGAAATTTTTTTTAATTAATTGTTGAAACGTGGAAGGATTATGTTTCAAACTTTAGAAGCACATAATATAGATCTAGATACTTTAGATGAAATAAGAGATCCTAATTTTGTCGGTAGGTATCCTCCATTATATACCAAAAAACCTCATTTAATATCATTAATTAGACGCCGAAATGTTTCTTTAGAATCGTCCAATGAATATGTTGATTATGAAACTTTTATTCCCGGAAGAGCAAATTTAACTCCAATACCAAATCTACTACATACTAGATCTGAAAGCATTGAAACTTCATCTTCTTGTTCAACTTTTATAAAAAAACAATCAATTGCACAATCTTCTAAAAAGAGGCATATTTTAAAGAATTTATTTAAAAGGTTTAAAGTTTCAAAGATGGGTATCACTACTAATGCATCTAAAGTCAATTCAAAACCAACCATCAAGCATATCACTAATTCTACTGCTGGTTCAAATGTCGATATTTCAATTATTTCTCAAACTTCATCTAATTTTTTAGATTCATTATATCCATCTCGATCAAGACAAACTATAAAAATTAAACAAGATTCAGATTTAGAAATAATCAATACAAGATCAAGAATGGAAATGAGAAGTGTTAATAGTAGAATAACAAGAAAAGCAATTGATGAAGGTTCAGGTTCAGGTTCAAGTTCATCACCTATATCTCCAATTAATTTTATACAACCAATACTTTATTCTCCAACTAACAGTATAGTGATTCCTCCAATAAATCCTATTTTCCAGACTACCAATGATCCATTAAATTACACGAATTCAATAGTTCATCCTAATTTAGATAGAACAGATCAATTAGTTATAAATTCAAATTCAAATTCAAATTCAAATTCAAATTCAAATTCAAATTTAAGAAGAAGAATAATTGAACCAGTTGAAATACCATTCTCTCATTATGATTTTTATAACCTTAATAGTGGTGGATTATCACCACCAGAAGGTATTAATGATAATATTGATGAGCAATTATGTGATAGGAATCAAGATGATGATGATGATGATATGGAAAGTTATTATTCATTTATAAAATCTCCTAATGAATATTTATTTCAAGGTATGCCCAATGATAATATTAGTGAAATTAGTGTTAAATCTCCTATTTCTAATTCTTTACTTAGAAGCAAGCCCATAGCCAATCTAATTAGGAACAGATAATGTGTATATATTAATATAAATATTTAATATGTATAATTAGAAAAAAATAAAATTAAAAATAAAAATAAAAATAAAAATTTGCATCTATTTTGCAAGTCGTGTCTTGTCAATGAAAAAAAAAAACAATAAAAATAAAAAACACCATAACGGTCAGGTTTAGATCAGGTTTTAAAAATTAATCATTATATTGCCAGATAATCAGCTTTTTTTTCATCGAGTAGATTAAGATGGCTATATCGTCCTACTTGGCAACTTTGGGGACCATTTCCACAGCCATATTCTATCATTTATATTCCACCAAATCAAATGAGTTAGAAAAATTCACCCAGGAAACCAATGAAAAATTCAAAGGACTCGATATCAGTATTAATGAAAAGACTAAAGAATTGGCAATTGTCAAGAAGGAGTTCGAACTAGTTTCTATTAAATTCAATAAAGAGATTGATGAATTCAAACTACAAGTTGATGATTTAACCAAACTAAATAAAACCATAAATTCTGAAAATTATAATCTTAAAGTGTCACAACAAGTATCAACCCAAGAAATTTTAGAATTGAAGAGTAAAGTTGATAAATTAACTGTTGAACTTAACCAAGAGAGTAATATTCGAAATAATGTTGAGAAAGAATATGAATATAAGTTAAACAATACGATTGAAAGATTAATTACTGATCGAGATTTTACTATAACCAATCAACAAATTGAAATTAAAGAATTAATTAAGAAGTTTAAGAATGAGATTGGGGTTTTAAACGAGGAAGGATTAAAGTATCAAAGAGTAATTTATGAACTTGAACAGATTATTCAAAGTTTACAACAAGATAAATCCCAATTAATTGATGAATCAAAAGATCAACAACATAAATTTAAAGTGCTTCAAGATGATTATGAACGAGAAATTAATGAATTATATGAAGAGACTGATCGTTTGGATTCCCAAGTAGAAAATCTCACCGCGCTGGAAGTAGCTAAAGCAGAAGAATTAGAATTGTTAAGGAAGGAACATAGTGAAAAATTAGAGTTGTTAACGAAGAAACATAGTGATAATTTAGAATCAATCAATCAGGAACATACTGATAACATTGAATCAATTAACAACAGTCATGATGAACACATTGAATCATTAACCAATGATCATTCTATTGAGATAGATAAATTAAGTAAGGAACATGCCGATAATATAAAATCACTTATTAATGATCATAATGAACTTGTTAATTCTAAGGGTGAAGAAATTAATAGATTGACGACTAAGATTGAAGCCAATTCTAAATTACTTGATGAATTCAGAAGTAAGGTTGAGGTGAATAATAAAGAAAAACTTGGTAGAGGAGATCAAAATATTCAAGATAAGATGGTTTATCCAATTGATGAATCTATAGAGAATGTAGATGAAACCAAGGAAAAAGCAGCCGAATCAAGTATAAAGGAAGACAATGAACTAGAGAATCCGGAAGAAGTTGACGATGAACAACTAGAAGGTGATGATGATGATGATGCATCGGATGAACCTGAAGAAGATGATGAAGAGACAGCCGAGGACTCTTCTAAGAAATCAAATGGCACTGAAGATAAATCTGATCAAATAGAAGAGAAGGATAACGGAACTGTCGAAGAAACGCCAGATAGATCAAAGATAATTGAAGAATATGAAGATAATGGGGATGTGTCAGATTTAAAAAAGGAATTTGTGGATGATGATACTGTGAAAGTAAATAAAGACAAGTCATTCATTACCGATATTCCCGAGGATGATGACAAGATAGAAGAAATATTAAGCAGTACTAAAGATGTTAGAGATGAATCAGCAGTTGAACAAAAAATAGATGAATCCAACAGTAAAGAATCAATCAAAGATACATTGGCAGAATCTAATCCTGATAAAGAAAAGGAAATCAAATTAATTGAAGAACTTGAATTATTAAAGAATGATCAAATTATATTGAATGATGAGATTAAAGCCTTAAAAAGAGTCAATGAGGATCATGAAACTGAATTAAGTAAATTAAAACAAGAACTTGAAAACAAAGTTGATGAAGCCAATATTGATAAGGATGAATTAATTAAATCTCATACTGATGAAATTGAAACTATTAGAAAGGAGTATATAAGTAAAGAACGAGAATTATCCGAGGTGGTTGAAACTTATAAACAAAAGGAAATTGAATTGAATCAACAATTTGAATTATTAAAAAAGAATGATGAAGAGAAAGAAGTTAAACTTAAGAAATTACTTGAGAGCAAAGAACTTGAATTAAGTTGTAAGCAACAAGAAATTATAAATTTGAAGGAATTAATAAATTCTAATAAGAAAGAATTTGAAAGTAAACTTGAGAATAGTGAGGAAGAAATTAAGAAATTTAGTCAAGTTGTACAAACTTTACATCAACAACTTGAAGAAAAACAGCGAGAATTAGATGAAATTAAGATTGAGAAAGAGGATAAAATGAGTGAATTATATAATTTATTCCTTGAGAAGTTTAATGGAGGAGAAGAGAATAATAGTAATGGTAAAGAGGTAAATGAAAATAAAAATGATCAACAACATGAACATGAACATGAACATGAACATGAACATGAACATGAAGATATTTTCAAGAGTTTCTATGATACTATAAATCGTTTACCCATTAAGTATACCGAGTATGTTGAAAAAGTTCATGAAAAAGAAGATGAACTTGATAATACATTAAGTGATTTCAAACAAGAATTAATTAATATTAAAGGAGAAAATCAATCCAAGAGTCAACAACTTGAAAATGGAGATGATGGATTAAAAGAAAAATCCCACAAGTTAGTAAATTCTGATGGTGATGGTAGTAAGGAAACAGCAGTATTAGAGCAATATGGAAAATTGGCTAATACTATGAATAATTTTGGAGTTAATTTACGTCAAGAAAGATATCAAATAAATCATTATAATAATAATCATAATAATAATCATAATAATAATCATAATAATAATAATAATAATAATAATGATAATGATAATGATAATGATAAGGGGGAAGGCGTTAAATCAGACACTACATCGCCACCATCTGAGCTTAGTATAGACTAAATAATGTTTAAGTATAATAAAGAATAATATAAAAATATACTTTAAAATTAAATAATTTTGATGGGATGGACTTATTTATCCGGAGTATCTAACCTGCAAAAAAGTCAAACATGCAGGAAGAACATTAAATTGTAAAAATGTTTTTTTGTTTGCTTTTCTTTTTATTTTTTTAGATCCGATACTACACGAGGTGGTTCAATGTATTTAAAAGATTAAGTTAATTATGAGAATTAATTATTGGTAATGAGCCCATCTTTTTAAATGATAGATAATCCTATATATATTTAGAATTGAAATTGAAGATCTACTTTTTTTTTTAATTATATTTAAAAAAAATTGTGGGTTAAGAAAATATAAAGGGTAAAAAATAAAATAAAAAAAAGTAAGTAAAAAAAAAAAAAAAAAAAAAAAAAATAAAAAGGTTCGTAGAATTGTTAGAATAAGAGGAGGGGGACAACAAGATTGTGAGATTTCTTAAAATATAGAGATTAATAGATTAGTAGAGATGGGAAGAGATGAGATGAGATACGAAGGGATAGAATAAGTTAGGGATGAATTACTAGAGAAGCAGGGGTGAGTGACCATAGGGTATTGTTGGAATTATAGTCCCTGGTACATAAATAAAAATAAAAAAGTAAATAATTAATTTATGTTTACGGAAGGGGGTAGGATAATCCATTAGATATACATACATATATATATATCTATATATATATATCTATATATATATAGTATAGTATAGTATAGTTAATAGTTAATAGTTAAAGAGAGATGAGATGTGCGGTGTGTATATAAAATCAAATCTTACATAAAAAGAATAAACAATAACAATAACAATTCATTGTTAAATAATAATAATAATAATAATAATATTATTATTATTATTATTATTATTATTATATATCCATTTAGTGTAATATATTGTTCCTGATTTTGAATTCTTTATTCCAATTAGAATAATATATATTATACATAATTTGCATAATATATATTAATTATTGTGTTTCTAAATCAAATGAAATTTTTACCAAAAAAACGACGCACATTTTAAAATTTTGTATTGGTGCAGATGAATCTAGAGTTGCTATAATAAATATATATATATATGATAATTATAAATGAATAAATAATACTAGTAATTGTATTATTAATAGTTGTATAGTAATGATGTAGATGATTGACACATTAAAAATAATCAAAAACAATAAGTAATAAATAAATAAAATAAATAAATAAAATAAATAAAATAAATGAATAAATAAATAATAACAACACATTTAAGGGATATATACATACATACATACATTATATATATATATAATATATGTAATATTTAATATGTGTAAATTTCATTTTAACACATTTTTAAAAATTTAAAATAAACCTTTAAAAACAATCTATAATTATATATATATATATATAAGATTATTATTATTATTATTGATTATTATTATTATTATTATTATTATTATTATTATTGATTATTATTATTATTGATTATTGATTATTTATTACTTACCTTTTCCTTTACCTTTACTTACTTATAATTACTTCATTTTAAATAAATTCGCATACCTAAAAATAAAAATAAATAAATAAATAAAAATAAATAAATAAAAATAAATAAAAAAATTATAAACCGTCAAAAGATTCATTTCAGATTCATCATTAATTTCATCAATATTCAACAATAAATCATAAATATATTTATGTTTATATACATGTATCATACTATTTGATACTTATAATCAACTAATCACTTATCATTAACCAACAAACCATTCGTTTTTCATATATTATATATACATATACAAATATATATATATTATTATTATTATTATTATTATATATACTTATATATATATATATATATTGTCATTTGTTGGGATAGTGTTTATTTGTTTATTTGTTATATTGATTTTACTGTTGCATATTTATATATATCATACTTTAAAAAAAAGATCCGTTTCCATCCTGTTTTGCATTCTTCATTTCATTAAATTATCGTCAAACCTTATATAATTAATTTAAATTAATTTAAATTAAATTAAATTAAATTATATTCAATTCAATTAATTAATTAAACTTGCTTTCTTATTATTGCTTTTTTCATATTTAGTTCCAGTTCAAATACAGTTACATTTTCCTTTTATAATATTCCTTCTAAACTTTTGAAACTTGTGATTGTTATCCATCACATTTATTCATACCCATTCATTTCATTAATATCAATAATTATAAATTCCCTATATAATATATACATAATATGTCTAAAGTACTAGCCAAAGCAGCTGGTATTAGTCTTAAGAAATCATATCCCGATAATAATAATAATAATAATAGTAACAATAATACTACGACTAATAGTAAAAGCAACACTCATGATAGTTATTACTTAAGAAGTTCAACTCCCCCAATAAGATCAAATTCAAGTTCAAATAATAGATTTGCTCTGTTAACTCCTCCTCCTTCACTTTCAGCTTCTTCAATGTCAAGATCAGTCAGTTCGCCTCTGCCAATTGGAAGATCCCCTGTCCTGACTTCTTCCCCTTCATCATCAACTTCTCTTAATCTTTTACATAATCATAGTCATCATCATCATAATTATAATAATAATTATAATAATAATTATAATAATTATAATAATAATAATAATAATAATAATAATTACTCCAATTTAAATACTCCCGAAAATGATAAATTAATCAAATCATTATTAAAACAATTCAAAAAACTTGAAGTAGAATTAAATAAATTCAATTCCAAAAAGTATAATCATTCAACTACTAGTCCATCATTAAAGGGGAATATCTTACGTACTTCATTATTACCATTCTTAAGATCTAATAATAATCTTGATTTATACTTTCCAAAGAATTCTCAAATTTATAAAAGTTTAAATAGTGTCGTGGTATCAATCTTAATAAAATGGTGGTATTCATTAATTGGTAATTTAACAATGACTTCAAAAACTACAAGTAATAATGGTAATTCAACTTCTCAACAACCTTATACTCCTCCATCCTCCACCCCCTCCGCCTCCCAAAATACTCCTAATCAAATATTATATTCCGCCATACCAGCTAGTGATCGAAATGCTTACCTTGAATGTATATCAAGAATAGTGGCTCGTGATGAATGGAATTATACCGATGCTGATATTTATAAAGAATATGAAAATTTATTAATTCAAACTTTGGATTATTGTATTGATAGAATGACTAATTTAAAAACTTTATCATTATCAATTTCAGCCTTTATTGGGAAAATATTTGCCTATAGTTTTTTCAAATTACCTAATGTTAGTAATGCCCTTTTATTCTTATTGAATGTTAAACAATTCATGTTTGAAAATACCGTGAATATCTTAAATGAAAGTGAAAATGAAAATGAAAATGATGATGATGATGAAACTACTAATCAATTATATAATATATTTCCTCCTCATTTACATTATTTAATTAAATTCAATGGTATTACCAATTTATCAACTAAGGGTCAAAGAATGTTTATAAATTGTACTCCCCCTCCCAAACATCCTGTACTTGGAATCAAAGATCCGAATGGGAATTGGGTAAGAAGATGGTATAGTTATGATTCCAATGTATTCAATTCATTCTTTAGACATTACTTGACGATTTTACAAGTCAGTATTAATAGATATAAAGAAGAAGAAGAACAGATTGTTCTTGGTGAGGAAAGTTTGAATTATAAAGCGTTGTTATATTGTCCCGGATTTAATATTATAATCAGTCATATTTTTCATGTTTTTCAAATGTCAATCACAAGAATTTCAAATAATAATAATAATTGCAATGTTACAAGTTCAAAATTTCAGGCTCAAATTTCAATTTCTTCACCATTAGGAACAACAAATTCAAATAATAATAATAATAATAATAATAATAATGGGAATTTGTTAAAGAAATTACCTACCCGATTATCTCCACCACCTCCAAATGGAAATTCATCAGGTTCAGGTTCAGGTTCAGGTTCTTCATCATCTCCACCACCCCCACCTCCACCACCAGTATCGACTTCAACTATCCCCATTAAACAAACTGATATTTATTATAATTCCATTATAAAGATCTTCAAAACTTTAAGAGATGTTACTTATACCAGTAAGAATGATGATATAATCACGATAGGATTGGTTAAGTATATTGATTCATTATTGATTTCTATTGCTCAAGAAACTAGTATTTATGATTATAATAAAAATGGATTAATCCTTACTATAGTTTATGAATTTGTTAATCATATTACTAATAATAATATCAATACCAATATTAATAATTCAACCACTAATAATAATAATAATAACAATAATAATAACAATAATACCAATAATAATAATAATAATAATAATAATGGTAATAATAACAATAATACCACTACTAATATTAATAATGATGGGTTTAAGAATTTAATTGATTGGGAATTTTGGTTAAGTTGTAATTATATGATGATTGAAAATATTGATCATGTACAAATTTTATTAAAGAATTTTTCATTTTTATTTAATATTTGGGATATGATACCTGAATCGTTATCAAAATTTGTATTTAATGGTCAAGATTATAATCGATTAAATACTCGATATTATGATTGGTTAGAAGATTTAAATGAAAGCTTTAAATTTAATTTCATGAATTATTTAATTGGTAATAAAAGTTTTCTTCGATTTATAATTCATTGGAATCCAATTATAAGATCTTATTATCTTCGGTTATTAACTTGGAGAATTATTGGAATTAATAATTATCAATCATCAATTATGATTCAAACTACTAAAAGAGTACAAAAGAAATTAAATAAATGTTATGAGATATTACATAAATTCACCTTGAATTATCAACAACAACAACAAAATCAACAATATCAACAATATCAACAACAATATAGTCGATATTATTTTGAATTGAATTATAAACCAGATAATCCATTGGTTAATCGAAAATTCGGCATATTACCCATAAATGGAAAGAATGATTATTATTTAACCATTCAGGATGAAATCACTCCAACGACAAACTCTTCAATTTCAATTAATGGTTCGTCAGGATCTACTAATCCCAATGATATTATTACGGCTACTCCATTTAAATCAAGTGAATTAAGAAAAACTCATGCATTTGAAGTTCTTGATGAAGCAATTTATACTTGTTCTTCATTATCGGATGAATCTAATAATTCAAAACTTAAATCTTCCACTTCATTATCTTCATCTAATTCAATTTCAAGTAGTTCTTCAAATTCATCATCATCATCATCATCTAAGAATCATTCTATTGTTAGTTCAATTGGGAAATTATTTAAAATCTTATCAATTGATGAAAATAATGATACTTTAAAACTTCAACCATCACTTGATGAACCTCCAGTTACCAGAAATTCTGCATCGTTAACATCATTATCTACTTCATATTCATCATTAAAATCAAGATCTTCAAGTCCAAGTTTAATGTCATTTGGTTCAACTCCAACTTCAATAACTGATTCTACTTCTTCATCAATTAAAGATTCAGATAATGAATCAATATCATCAAGTATTCAAACTATTGATGTTAAATCAAAATCAAAAAGTTCTTCATTATCATCTTCATCATTTTATAATACTCAACCTCCTGAATTATCTAGAGTTCCTCCTGAAATCATTCGTCCAATTTATAAATTTGATGTTATAGTTGATCATGAATCAATGAAGGAAAAGTATAATTTTATAATTAATCAACCAATTAAAAATAAAATCCGATCATCAATTTCAAGTCCTCAAATTAGTTATTTCCCATTATGTCCTCGAATTCCATTGATTTCAATTTTTATAAATAGTGATAATTATGGATCGAAATTTTTTATAAATGATGAAGAAGAATTATTTATAGAAAATTTTGTGGATGATGATGATGAAGATAATGATCAACAACAACAGCAACACGGACATAGGAATTCAGAAGTTAAGGATAAATGTCTAGAATTAGAATATGATGAATTATTTAAATATTTTCAAAATTTTGAATCGGATAAAAGTAAATTAATAAAATTAATTAATTTAGGTAAAAGTCTTAATGAAATGAATTTATTAATTGAAGAATTTAAATTATTCTTAAATAAAAGAATTGAAATTGATCAATTTAATCAAGATATTTCAACCATTAATGAATTCATTTATTTTAAAAAGATAATTCCATTCTTATCAGTTGATAGTTCAAATGAATTAAAATTGTTGAATGCAAGCTAAAAAAAATAATCATAAAAATCATAAAAATCATAAAATAAAATAAAATAAATTAAAAACACATATAGTTTTTTTCTACTTTTTTGTTACTTTCTACAAAACGTTTTGGTTATCTTTATATACATTGTTATCATTATAGTTTTCTTTTTTTAAAACTTTATTGATAAATATTTATTTTAATAAATAATAATAATAGGCATTTATAAATACTTATTGATCCCTTTCATTCTCTTCACTTTCAGTTTCAAAGTCTTCCGTATCATCATATTGCAGTTCATCCTCGTCTTCATCATCATGATCATCATCTTCAACTTGTGGTTTTTTTATATTACTTCTTCCAAAATAATGCAGAATCAATAATGATGTGATAAACGTTGTAAAAGAAGTAATACCCCAGAATATAAATGTCCCAAGAATCACACATATATAATAATGTCTAAACATATAATATCTAAATCCCGTATAAACAATTTCAAATTCAATAGATGAAGTATCTTGAATAATTATAAAATGTCGTTTAATCTTAATTTTAAAATTCTCATATAATATTGGTAATTCATTCCCATTAATCTTTATATGAGATAATTTAAATCCAATAACTCGTTTTAAATTAACTAATAAAGGTGAAATCCAAAATCGTAAATTATAAGGAATTAACCAATTATTATTATTATAAATATATCGTGAATCACAATCAACATAAAATTCATGCTCAAGTAATGGTTCATCCTTGTCATTGAAAATAGTATACGCATTTTTATATATATCTCCTTTCTTAATTGTATTACACATGATTTCAAAATTTAAATTAATTTGATATTTTAATATGGGATCAAATTGATACTTTTTAGGAATATTGGCTTGTAAATTGATTACATTACTATATAACTCGTATTCTGATCTGGATTCGATGAACAGGAAATTACTGATGTAATGAATGGGGATCTTGGGACTTTGATAAGGTATTAATGAATCATAAAATTTAAGATAAGTTAATGTACTTAAAGGTAATAAGATCATTACATAAGTAACAAATAAAGACAGACTAAATAAAATAGTTCTGGCAATTGTAATGGGTACCGTGAGTCCTGAGAACTTTATCAACTGCCATATTAAGTTGCTTATGGTACTCATTTTAGTCGTGATATTGTTGTTGTTGTTATTGTTGTTGTTGTTGTAAAGGGTTGCATGGTTCCCACTCCTTCTTTTTTTGAGTAATCTTTTTTTTTTGTATCATATGAAAATAATAATAATACGTACATATTTATAAATATACATATTTCTATATATTCTATACAATCTTCATAATAAAGAATAAGTATTATAAATAAACAAGAGAGAGAAGATAATTAGAATAATATTCGTAAATAATAATACCAAACAAGACGTATATATATAAATTCTAGTTTTGAAAAACAAAAAAAAAGGGAATAACCCTTTTTTTAGATTCAATAAACAAAAATCAAAAACATAACTTCGTCATCTCTCTACTCTATTTCATAGACGATAAACGAAGAAAACAAGAAAGAAAAAAAAAGAACCTTCCCCAAAACCTTTTTAAAAATAAATAAAAATAATACAACAATAAAAGAAGAATAACAAGAGAAGAAGAAGAAGAAGAAGAAGAATAATAATAATAATAAAGAAAGAAAAAAAAAATAAGAATAATGCAAAAATATTAATGAATTATGAATATATAAAATCAATGAGTAGTATGACCTCTATGATATTTCAATCCATTGAGATTTTTATATCTCTTACCACAGACTTCACATCTATAAGGTTTATCCTTTTCCAAACCGGCTCCATCAAGGTATGGAGTATTTGATTCAGGATCAATGACCGAGATAGAACCATCGGGGTTTTCCTTCAAGGTTTGACCTTGATGACCATGTAAACGATGATACTTTAATCCATTCTGATTCTTATAGTTTTTATCACATCCAATTACAGGACACCTGAATGGTTTATGTTCATCACTTTCCATCACGTATAAATGACGCGCAGGATCATCGATATACATTCCATCATCTTCTTCCATTGGAGTTCCAGAGCTGGGAGAGTTCATAATTGGAGATTGTTGTTGTTGATGTAATTGACTTGGGTTGGTAGTATTATTAATATTATTGTTATTATTATTATTATTATTATTATTATTATTGTGATTATTATTATTAATATTATTGTTACTATTTATTGGATTTGATTGATTTAAAGCTTGAGGTTGAATATTGTAATGATTATTATGCAAATTTAAACTTGGGTTTGATATTTGTTGAGCTTGAGGACTATGAATTTGATTATTTTGACTAGTTTGAAATTGATAATTAGTTGTAGTTGATGAATTTGGTATAAGACTTGAATTATTATTATTGTTGTTATTGTTATTATTATTTAAAAACACATCATTGGTTGAGACAGTTTCTAAAACATTATGAATATTATTAAAATTATTTCTATTTCGATTAATATTTTGATCAGGTGGTGGTGAAGGACTTATATGAGCCTCTTCATAATGTCTTAAAAGATCATGTAATGTAGGTAATAATTCTCCACAACAACTATAATCTTTACAATAATCTGCTTCTAATTCGGGTAAATATGAAGTTTGTAACGGTGGCGACATCGATATATTAATGACATTATTATTATGGCGGAAAGAACCACGTCTTGGATTGATTAGATTTTGTTGGGAATTGACTGATAAAAATTGTTGTGCTTGTTGAGGTTGAGGATGATGTTGTTGATGATGTAGTTGTTGTTGTTGTTGTTGAGGAGGAGGTTGAGGAGGTTGAATATTAAAAGTGGCATTCGTCATGACTTCATCTTTAAGCCAAGAACCAATAGTAACCGATCCCCAAGAAACACCACCCATACCATGAGAATGAGCAATTGATTCTCTTCTAAACCTTGAATTATTAAAGATAGATTGTTGTCTTTGATAAGTAATATCTATAGGTTGAGAATTATTACTATTATTATTAATATTATTGGAGATAATATTGATACTATTAGTATTTGAATTTAAGGCAGTTGAAGTATTACCATCGCCACCAACACTATTTGAATTGGAATTCGGTATATTTATAGCCGAAGTAGCTGACGGCGTTGAACCATCAAAGATCTTTGTATTAAACATGAAAATGAATTAGATATGAATAAATGAAAGTTAGGAAACTGATATCAGTTAAGTGAATATAATAAATAAAGTTAAAGATTAAAAATAAAAATGAATAATAAATAAATAAATAAATAAATATGGGTAATAATAACAGGTAATTATAAAACTGCTGGTTGGTTTGATAGTAATGATAGCAATAGTAGTTGTAGTAGTAGGTAATAGTAGTAGTTGATAAAGGGTAAATGATATGTAATGTCTTCCTAATAATATTACTAATTTTTGTTGTTATATTATTCTATATTATGTATTGGTGACACTGTGTTTTATGAGGTCAACTTTTTGTTTTGTATTACAAATATAAAAAAAAAAATAATTATAAATTATATTTATAATAGTTTAGCTACCACTTGATGATATATAAAAAGGGGAGGTATGGGAATCACAAGGATAGTGGAGCTGTGATTGGAAGTGAATGATTAAGACTAGATATAATACTAGTTTGTGATAATCTTTTAGATATAAATTGATAGATAAATATCGTTTAACCCCCTTTGTTTAGTTGAAATTAAAAAAATTAAAATAAAAAAAAAAAAAATTGTTGTGTAAAAAGAGAGAGACAAAATTTAATTTTTTTTTATTTTTTATTTTTATTAAGGGATAAAATGTCGTACTAAATAAATAAGTAAATAAATAAATTTGATTTACTATTTTATATACAACAATATATATATATATAATAATGGTGTACCACGATGATGATGATGATGATGATGATGATGATGATGGCTTGTATCAGATGAAGAAAATGTAACCGTTTAATATTATTAAATTTATTAATATTATTTAATTTTCAAACTGGACAAATGGCCGGGTAACTCCAGTCAATGTCGTAGTACGACGACTTTTCCATATTTTTTCATAAGCCCAATTAATATGGAATTAGAGAATTAGAATACTAAATCTAGGTTAAACATGTAATATGTACATATAAAAGAGACAGACAATGTTTATTGTTTATACAATAAAACATTCAATATATTCTTGTTATTATTATATCATGAAATTTTACTTTATATTATAAAATATTCTTGTTATTATTATATAGTGTTTCTGCTAAAATTGGGTACCAAAGAAAAAATAAATGATAATCAAAGGACGATCAATAACGTAAACCAGTAATATTATTCATATTAAAGTAAAACAAAATAAAATAAAATAAAATAAAATAAAATAAAATAAAATGAAATAAAATGAAATAAACTAAAATTAAAAACTACTTACTTAACGGGCGTTCAACGGGAAGATTTTAATTAAAACATATTTTAATTAATAAAAAAAAATCTTAAATAACTGAACATCATAAAAACTAGAAGTGAAAAATTACACAAAACATTATAAAAAAGTACACGACCTCTTCTGATGGTTAAATGCGTCAATTACATTACAGTGCATACATATATATATATATATATATCTATATATATATATATATATATTATTATAATAATTATTATTGTTACAATATATTAATAGAATAATAGAATTAAGTATAAGGTGAGGAGATAATATAAATAAAACTTTCTATGCGATGACCTTTGAGCCATTTATTAACCAGTTATATGTTTATATTTTATATATATATATATATATAATTTTTAAAGTGTAATTATATTTTCTACCTTTGATCGTATCTTAATAATCGTATCGTATAACTATTTATACTATAGCAATGGAAATGTCCATTATTATTATTATTATTATTATTATTATTATTGCTATTATTGCTATTATTATAATTATAATTATTATTATAATTATATTTTATCAATAATATGGTAAATCTTCACTCCAAGTCGGGGAAATTATCATATTATGGTTTATGGTCTACGTAACCTTATCACCACACCACTAAACTAGTTATCGGGGAAAATAGAAAACAACAAGACATTATGCGTTGTAATGTCATTATACTTCAAATATTTGTAGATAGATTGCATAATTATTTCTTATCATTCTTTACGTCGCCTCATCTCCTCGTCTCTAGTTGTATTGACTAATTTTCCTAATTTATTTTTGATAAATGTCTCCATATGCCGGTCAAAACAATAGGTCATGTGCTACATAGCACATGTGACTTTTTTGAGTATTGGGCACTACCTTTTCTTGTTTTTTTATAATTATAATAATTATATAATTAGCAATAGTGCCCGTTAATCCATTTTGACATAACAGGATTAGAAAGCTTGAATAATTACTTTAATGACAAGAAATTATCTAAATAAAAATACACCTGGACTTATAGATCCGATCAGATAAAAAGAAAATTTTTTCGTTTTACTTTATTAATAACTAAATCAAGCCGATTTACGGAGAGTCGCAAAGTGAAAAATTAATATCACGTCTTGCTTCGGGATTTCAAATAAATTGTAATTATATATATATAAATATATATAAATAAATATATATATATAATATATTGCTTGTATATTTTATACTTGAATTATATATATAGTCATGATTTCCAGAAATTTTGAAGAAAATACTAAATACTTCAGTTATATAGCGAAATAAAAAAAGGTGGATGCAAAATCTAACACATTCAAGATGAAGTTTGAAGATTTACCCCAGGAAATCATATATAAAATATCAACTCATCTAAATCAAAATAGTTTATTAAGTTTGCTATATACAAATTCAAACTTATATACTTTACTTCATCCCAGATTATATTTATCCATTAATATAGATTCATCCAAGATAATATATACTGATTTTAATATTGATGATTTAAATTATTCAATAATTCCCAATTATTATGATGATGGAGTAATTGCTGTCAAACCAATCAAGATATCTTCATTATATTCACTTAATCTATTCTTTAAGAATTTAATACGATATCCTCATTATTGTTCCTATTTAAGAGTATTAATATTTAACCATCAAATTCCTGATATACCTGATTTAGAATTATATAAGATTCTAACAGTAATTGGAAGTAATTTAATTAATTTAAAAATATTTAAATGGTTAAATAATCAATATAATTTAATGTTTAAATTTATATCAGATTTGAAATTACTCGAATTACTGGGGAATTTTAATTTTGATAATAATGATCAAGATTTATCAATGATTTATTTAAAAAGTTTACATTTATCAAATCATAATTTACAATCACCAGTTAAATTTCATGATAATTTAAAAGAATTAACCATTTCTAAATCAAATGGTAAAGAAGTTAATAAATTTTATGTATCTAATCCATCATTATCAACTTCATGGGATCAAGAATTTAAATCTAATATTCCACAAATTTTCAATAATCAAACTCAAAGATTAAATAATTTATCAAATTTAACCTTAAAAGATTTAATAGTTTCATCTCATGATATTAAAATTTTAAATAATTGTATTGATTTATTTCAATTGAAAAGTCTTTCATTATTGAATTGTTTTGAATCAATTTATGATCAAGATGAAATATATGATGTTAGAAGAAGAAGAATTAAATCAAAATTCTTTTTAATTGAATTATCTAAATATATTAATGAAAATATTGAAGAATTAAATCTTGATTTAACTAATGAATTAAATTATAATAATAAATTAATTAATTTTTTAACAAAATTTAAAATTTTAAAATCATTAAATTTAAATATTAATCTAAATGAATTTGAAAATATAAATAATAATTTAGCAATTATTTTAAATTCAATTATTCATTTAAACAATTATCTTGAATTCTTAAATTTAAATATAATAACTAGTAATTCAAAACCTTTAATTTATGATGGTAAATTATTATCAATTTTAAAATCATTCACTAAACTTAAATATTTAAATATTCCCATCCATTCAAATATGAATATTATAGTATCCCCTACTATTCAAGTCTTGAGTTTAAAAATTCACGAAGATTTGAAAGCTTCACAATCTTGTTTGATTCATTCAGAATTCTTTCCAACAACTTCAGTAACTGATAAATCAAATATAAGTCAATATTTAAAAATGGCAAAACAATTAAAATTAAAAAATAAATCATTAGATTGGATACAATTTCAATTTAATCATGATTCAATTTTATTTCAAGTTATTAAAGCTAATAATAATAATAATAATAATAATAATAATAATAATAATAATAATAATAATAATAATAATATAGTTTATAGAGAAGGTTTACAATCTTATTTTGAAAGTATAATAATTAATCACATAATATAAAACAAATTAATTGCAAAGTCTTCTTATTATAATGAATTTCTTATTTGAGCTTGAATGAACATACTTCTATTAATTAAAATATGTAAACAGTTTTTACCTGTCGGTGGGTTAAACATAAATCACAACACATCTGAACTGAAGTATTGTCTACAAAAAGTATAAAAATATAAAGTTACATTAAATTCAAAGTTATAAAAGGTGACATATATTGTACATCGAAAGAATTACTTGGCATTATCTGCTAGTAATGCTAAAACAAAAACGAAAAGTAGAAAAACCACCACAGATAACAAAGCTTAGCACATAATAATACCTACATGTTTTTCCTGTGTTTTGTGTTGGCTGGCAAGATCTTGAAGTTCTTTAAAGGTAGGATTAGTAGTAGCAATAACATTCACGAGCGAATTTCTAACATTCGATGACAATCCAAGATAATATTGTTCACGTAATGATCTTGGTGTGAAAAAATCGTCTTCAATATATCTGGAAATTGCAAGGAAATCAATATTATATTGACTAACAGTTGATGTTTGTTTAAGTTTTAAAAGTTTGGCATATTGATCTTCTTGAAATCTAGCTGGAATAAACTCTTTCTTAAATTCAGCACAAAATTCATTCCATGTTAAAGACAGAAGATATTCACGTTGATTATAATACCAATTAAGGGCATCTTCACTAAGATAACGAATAGCATATGAAACATAATCAGGAGAAGAACCGACTTGTGAAGGAGCTAACAACTCAACTTCACGTAAGAAATCTAATGCTAAAATTGGCATATCTGCTAAAG